>JBBPBX010015807.1:36211-48962 GCA_038048925.1 Garcialebias charrua
CAGAATTGTACGTTATATTTACCGGTAAGCATCCTGCTGAGCTTTCAATTGCAGAAGCTGAGCTTAGTGGAGGTAAGCACAATGTTGGGCTCCTACCTCCCAGTGTTTGTATATGTACAGTGTTACATATTGTATATGTGTGGGTCTTGTGGTACAAGATGCCTATAAGTTATAACTGAACCACATTTCATTTTCATATGCCTGTGGCTAACAGGGGCCAGATGTTGCCGCCTGCTCACCATCAAAACTGACCCACCCCCTCCCTTTTTTTATTTTTCACTCTCTTTAAAGGTTCAGTCTGCAGTTTCTGTAGAACATCAGCACTTAGAAAAAATTTCAACAAGCAAAGCATTCTGATCCCTCCCCCTCAGAGCCATATATGGCTCTGCCCCCTTGTGGTCTGTTGAAATTTGAATTCAAGCTCTGTTTTTATTGGCTGATTCAAATTCAAGCTCGGTTTTTATTGGCTGGTTACAAACTTTGTTTTTATTGGCTGGAAAATGGCGGGTCACTTTTTCTTTTTAGAAATGCTTATTTACCACCTGGAGAAGCAAGGGGACAATATTTTTTTTTAGTTTTTTCAGAGATTACCTCTCTAACATCAATCTAGTGACAGAGTGAAGAAATATGTTAAAATATATATTGTTTGAAAAGTTACAGACTACATTACAATCTTACATACCCCAGCTTTAATGAGATGTGTGCACATGCTGACAGACATGTTTGTTTGTGTGTAAATGATTAAGTAAAAATCCCCAATTATACTCTGCAACTTTAGTTGTCAACTTTTATCAACTTATAGAAAGAACTGTTAAAAGTTGATTGTTTAGCAGCTTTACACACGTTCCCTCTTGTTTGCTGACAGGTGGAGAGTGACAACATGCAGGATTTACCACAGAAATGATGAATGAGAAACTATAGATCAGTTCAGTCGTTATCTGGACACTCAGCCGCGGCCCTGACAAACAAGAAGATTCATGGAGGCTTTGTGGGAGGCAAGGCAGGAGCTGAACACACACATACACACACATGTGAGAATTGCTGTCCACTTGGGTGATGTCGTTTGGGAAAAAAAATAATTGTTCGCTAAGAACTTATATATAAAAGCTGAATCCTGCTGCGTCATGAGATATGTTTCTTATTTTGAGAAAATGACAAGAATAATGCTGACACACTGTAAAGGTTTTTACAGTTTTTAGCCCAAAGGGCTATTGATTTGTGCTTGATCAGCTTACCGTATTTTCCGGACTATAGGTCACAGCTTTTTGCCTAATTTGCATGCCCTGCGATCTATAGAAAGGTGAGAGCTATTTATGGATCTTCCCCCATATTTTTAGACCAATTTTTGGCTCAGATATGACCGTTTTTCATTTTGGCAGAAAATGGTGCAGTACCACTTTTGTCCGCTAGGGGACACTTCCAGAGAGTCCACCGACCGTTTCCAGCTCATGTGTCCAAAAAAAGCCTCCTCTGCTCGGACTGACTCTGTCGCTGCCCGGCCTCCTGCTCTGGAGGTAACTACTGTTTGCTGTGTTTGTTAGCTGTTTGTTAGCAAGATAAGTCAAGAACCAAAGGACAGATTTTTTTTAATGAAACTTACAGAATGTAATCACTGTATGGACATTTACAAGTGACTAGCTTTATGAGATGTTTGAGATAAAAAAACAAAACGATATTTTTAGCTTCGTTGTTAGCGGTTAGCTACCGTGAACAGATACCTACAATTTAGATAAATAGCTCATAAACCACTCAGCGGATATTTTTTATGCTCACAGAGTGTAATTGTATGGGTTTAATTTACAAACTGTTGCCCTGCATAAAACATTTGAGATAAAATTCGAATTTTTATTTGTGTTTTTAGAGACGGAATCGTCTCGTGTTAGCTTCCATTTATTTCCGTGAATATTGTAAAAAATAGCTCATAAAACACTCTGCGGATATTTTTTCTGCTCACAGAGTGTAATTATATGGGTTTCATTTACAAATTGTTGCCCTGTATGAAACATTTGAGATAAAATTCGATTTTTTATCCATTTTTTTAAGAGACGGAATCGTCTCGTGTTAGCTTCCGTTTTATTTCGGTGTATATTTTAGCAAATAGCTAATAAACCACTCGGCTAATAAACCACTAACTCTTGTGCTATAATGTCAGCTATAATTTTTAGCAAACAAATAATTGTTTTTACCGTGTTAATCTTCTTAAAAGCCTTACTGTGCGCTCCTGTGGCAGACATTTGCAACAGAGCTAAACTTCTTCTTCTTTCGGCTTTTCCCTTTTCAGGGGTCGCCACAGCGAGTCATCCTCCTCCACCTCACTCTGTCCTCTGCATCCTCTGTCCTTACTCCAACTACCTTCATGTCCTCTCTAAAGGTACATCCAGACTGAACGCGTTTTGAGCTGCATGAGCGTCCGGTTTACATGCAAAGTCAATGGGGGACGCGCCTCCAGGAGCGTCTAGGGGTCGGGCGTCGCGTCACGTGCGTGTTGAGCGTTTTGGAAGTCGTTTTCCGTGCACGTGAGCCCGCGGCAGCCTCCACAGCACGCGTTGATCATGCTGAAGATTTCGCCGTTCAACGCTCTGTCAACCAATCAGGGAGAGTCGGGGAGGAGAGAGAGGGGAGTCAGCTATGTGACGCGGTAACGAGGGGACGGGTGTTGCGCAACTGTGTGACGTATTGTTTGTGAGACACGGAAATAACCCGCAAAGTTGTGTTAAAGTATGGAGGAGAAATAAAAAGGACCTTGCCTGGCGGTGTGCCAATGAAGAAGTCGGGATATCGGGTAAGTTTGGAATTGTGAACTTTTCATGTTTAGCAAGTTAAGCTCTGCTAACTCCTCCTAATAATGAATTCAATTTATAACGCACTTTTCATTAATGAAAATCTCAAAGTGCTAAGTGTAGCCTCACTGTTCCACTGGCCTCCCTCTCATTCACACACATGTACTCTGTCTTACTACGGCTGACTTTCATTCCTCTTCTTTCAAGTGCATACCTCCACCTCTCCAAGTTCTCTTCCACCTGTTCCCTGTTCTCACCACATATCACAATGTCATCTGCAAACATCATAGTCCATGGGGATTCCTGCCTGACCTCATCTGTTAGTCGGTCCATCACCAGAGCAAACAAGAAGGGGCTCAGAGCCGATCCTTGATGCAATCCCACCTCCACCTTGAAGCTATCTGTCACTCCTACAGCACATCTCACCACTGTCCTGCTGTCTTCATACATGTCCTGTACCAGTCTAACATACTTTTCTGCCACTCCAGATTTCCTCATGCAATACCACACCTCCTCTCTTGGCACCCTGTCATATGCTTTTTCTAAATCCACAAACACACAATGGAGTTCTTTCTGACCCTCTCTGTACTTCTCTATCAACATCCTCAAAGCAAAGATGGCATCTGTGGTGAATAATAATAATTATAATAATAATAATAATAATTAATTCAATTTATAACGCACTTTTCATTACTGAAAATCTCAAAGTGCTACACATATATTGAATGCTACACACATTCATAAACCGGTGGCGGCAGACTACCATGCAAGGTGCTTTCCAGTCCTACCGGGAGCAACTCAGGGTTAAGTGTCTTGCCCAAGGACACAACGACACATGGTGCGGGTCCCGGGAGTCGAACTGCCAACTTTCCGATCGGGAGACAACTGCCATTACCACTACACCACGGCTCTTTCTTGGCATGAAACCATACTGCTGCTCACAGATAGTCACCTCTTGTCTAAGCCTTCCTTCCACAACTCTCTCCCAGATCTTCATCGTGTGGCTCATCAACTTAATTCCCCTGTAGTTGCTACAACTCTGTACATCACCCTTGTTCTTAAAAATGGGAACCAGCACACTTCTTCTCCATTCCTCAGGCATTTTCTCACCCTCAAATATTCCATTAAATATTTGAGTCAAAAACCTCACTGCCATCTCTCCAAGACATTTCCAAACCTCCACTGGTATGTCATCAGGTCCTACTGCCTTCCCCTTCTTCATTCTTTTCAGAGCTTTCCGGACTTCACCCTCACTAATCTTTCCCACTTCCTGGTCCACAGTTTCTATTACCTCCACTCTTCTTTCTCTTTCATTCTCTTCATTCATTAGCTCCTCAAAGTAATCCTTCCATCTTCCCATCACACTCTCCTCACTTGTTAGAACATTCCCATTCCCATCTTTAATAAGCCTAACCTGCTGCACATCCTTTCCAGCCTGATCCCTCTGTCTTGCCAATCGGTACAAGTCCTTCTCGCCCTCTTTAGTGTCCAGTCTCCCATACAACTCATTGTACGCCCTCTGCTTTGCCTTAGCTACTTCCCTCTTTGCTCTATGTCCCATCTCCTTATATTCCTGTCTCCTCTCTTCAGTCCTCTCACTGTCATATTTCTTCTTGGCTAATCTCTTTCTTTGAATGGCGTCCTGCACTTCACTATTCCACCACCAGGTTTCCTTATCATCTATTCTCTGTCCAGATGACACACCAAGTACCTTCCTATCTCTCTAATTACTGTTGCTGTAGTAGCCCAGTCACTTCAAAGTCAAAGTCAAAGTCAAAGTCAACTTTATTGTCAGAACTGCAATATGTACAGGACATACACAGGACCGAAATTGCGTTTCTCTCAGTCCCTCGGTGCAACAGTAACCATCTAAACACTAAACACTAAAACATTTAATACACATAAGCATAAAATAGTAAAAAAGTGTAACACTGTCCTGAGTTTTTTCATAATAGTATAAAAGTATGAAAATTTACACCAACACTGAAACACCAAACACCCCTAAAACACCAAACACCCAATGAACATAAGCATAAAATGAAATAATAAAAGTGTAATACTGTCCTGAGTTTTTGCATAGTAGTATGAAAAGTATAAAAACGTAAATCTATAAAATAAACTGAAGTTTCTAGCGTTGACATTTGCAAAGAGTGGCACAGCAGCATATAAGTTAATGTACACAGTACATGTATGAGGTAGTTGATGTTGGTATAGAGGCAAAGTGGCATATGCAGTGAGGCACATAAGGCACATTTGGCATCCTTAGATAAGGCTAGTCAGAGAATGCTGTATATGTATCTGCAGTAGTGTAGATAAAAGTAGTGTAAATGTAAACAGTAGTAATAAATGTAAAGCAGTAGTAATAAATGTAAACAGTATTAATAAATGTAAACAGTGAATGTAAACAGTAGTATGACTATAGGCAGTAATGTAATACAAACATTAGTGCAAATATGAGAAGTAGTGCAAACTGAATGAACACATGACCGAGAGTTTAGTGAATAACCCGTTTGATGACACAGAGTCCAGTGTTAAAAACTTTGTGTTGAGTGGTAATGTGTGAGAAAGTTTTTTGTGTTAAGGCAGTTCAAATGGGAGGGGAGGCAGAGCAGGCAGAGTGTTTAGCATTCTGACTGCCTGATGAACAGAGCTGTCTCTCAGTCTGCTGGTACGAGCCTGGAGACTCCTCAGTCTCCTCCCTGATGGCAGCAGTCTAAAGCAGCTGTGTAGTGGGTGTGTGGGATCACCTGCCATGCAGAGGGCTTTCCGAGTGAGGCGTTTGCTGTGTAAGTCCTGCAGTGAGGGCAAGGAGGTGCCGACGATCTTCTCAGCTGCTTTCACGATGCGCTGGAGGCTCTTGCGGCAGGATGCAGTGCATGCACCAAACCACACAGTGATGCAGCTGGTCAGGACACTTTCTATGGCACCTCTGTAGAAGGTGCACATGATGGAGGTTGAAGCTCCAGCCCTTTTCAGCTTGCGGAGAAAGTAGAGGCGCTGGTGAGCCTTCTTCGCCAGTGCTGCAGTGTTCCTGCTCCAGGACAGGTCCTTTGAGACGTGCACTCCCAGGAACTTGGTGCTGTCCACTCTCTCCACTGCGGTGCTGTTGATGGTCAGAGGGGCATGTTGTGCATCCCTCTTCCTGAAGTCCACGACAATCTCCTTTGTCTTCTCCACGTTGAGAGTGAGATTGTTGTGTCCGCACCACAAGGCCAAGCGGCTCACCTCGTTCCTGTAGTCCGTCTCATCGTTGTTGCTGATGAGACCTACCACTGTTGTGTCGTCCGCAAACTTGATGAAGTGGTTGGAGCTGTACGATGGTGTGCAGTCGTGTGTTAGCAGGGTGAATAGAAGGGGGCTCAGCACACATCCTTGTGGGGCCCCTGTGTTCAATGTGATGGTGCTAGATGTGTTACTCCCGATCCGTACTGTCTGTGGTCTCCCGGTCAGGAAGTCTAGCAGCCAGTTACACATTGAGGTGTTCACTTGGAAGCTCTTGCAACAGAGCTAAACACTTGGTCCATATTTCCGAGTTGTCTCAGCGGTGACGCGTCACGTCAGCGATGGATGACGCATTACGTCGGCGGTGATGTAGGTGCGACCTATATTTAGGTGCGACCTGTTTATGGATTTTTCCAATTTTTTGGCAATACAGTAATTGGACAAAACAACCTATATTCCGGAAAATACGGTACTTTGTCATAGTAGCTTCTTTGTGCACTTTTGCAGAGTAATTAAACAGTGACAGAGACAGCTCAGTCTTATTGGTATATGTCAAATTTACAATTATAATAAGGTTAAAAAAATAAAGTAGTTACAGACATTTTAAAAGTTAATTTTAAATTAAACATTTTAAATTTGGCTTTGGAAAGTGCTGGAGCACAAAGATTTAATACTTTGTATATAAAGCAACAGCAAACCAATAATTCAAGCCATTTAAGTGTAATAATTATCTAAACTGCTTGAATAACATAATTTTGTATATGTAATATGTGTATGACTGATGATTTATTAACATGAAAATTAATGTTTTGCCAATGTCTGTGTGTGTCTGTTATCCATCCATCCATTATCTTTACCTGCATCTCCTTTTTTGGGTCATGGGGAGGGGTTCACTGGTGCTCATGTCCAGCTATCACTGTGCGAAAGGCAGGGGACACCCTGGACAGGTCCACCAGTCCATCAGAGACAAAAAAATAATAATTTATGCTCTCACTCACACCTAGGGACAATTTAGAGTTAACAATCAGTCTAACATGCATGTTTTTGCTCTGTGGGAGGAAACCGGAATACCAGATGAAAACCCACACATGCACGGAGAGAACATGCAAACTCCACCCAGAAAAGTCCCAGGCCTGGATTTGAACTGGTAACCTTCTCACTGAGAGGCAGCAGCTCTACCAACTGCACCACCGTGCTGCTGTGTGTCTGTCATTCTGGCAAAATATCTCATGAACCAATGGAGAGATTTTAATGAATCTTTCCAAAAACAACCATAGGAGATTAATTTACAGCTGTTTACCTTTTGGAGTCATTCAAATTCAAGATGGCCGCCATAGCTAAACCCTCTTGACTAACACGAAAATAGCTATAACTTTTCCAACTTTTCTGGTATACAGTATTAATATCTCTTGTGGCTTGAACAGAGAGTGACCTACAGCACAAAGTTCAAGAGCTGATTGTGGAAGTGTTTTATTTAAAACTAACATTTACTAATGGAGTTGACCTGAACTGTCTGTTAGCAAAATATCTTGTGAACTATTGGATAGATTTTAATGAGGCTATCAGGAAGTAATCACTGAATGTAAATCTACAACTGATTAACTTTTGAAAACAAAAAACAAACAAAATGTCTGCCAACAGACACAAATATTACCACAACTCTGTCAGTTTAGCAAATATTGAGCTAAAAGCTGTTGAGATCCCAAACCGCATGTTTCATTTAACTCAGAGATGCATGACCTCCTCACCTTTTTCTGCACCTCCCCTGTGAAAACTATTTTTCTTGGCGATCTAAATATCCACATGGACAATTCCTCTTCCCCGTTGGCAACAGATTTTAAGTCTCTTCTGGACTCTCTTAATCTCACCCAACATGTGGACGTCCCTACGCACAGCAGGGGGCATACTCTGGATTTGGTGATTACAGACACTGTACTCATCAATAACTTATCTGTATATGACCTGGGTGTCTCGGACCACAGTGTCATCTCTCTGGAAGTGCCTTCAACTTCACCTGCTTCAAACCCAAAGCGACCCATCCAGTTCCGGGACTTTAAAAACATTTCCCCTGATGTTCTGTCCGCTGATCTTCACGCCCTGACCGCTGTCAATCATTCATCTGCCAATGACTCCGTTGATTACTACAACCGATCTCTCCAAGAGCTTCTGGACCTACATGCTCCCTTGAAGACAAGACTGGTGTCTTTCTCCCGTTCAGCCCCCTGGTACACTGGTGAGCTCCGCAGGATGAAGGCAACTGGCCGTGCTATCGAGAGACGTCTAAAATCATCTGGTCTCTCGGTACATAAGCAGGCATACAAAGAACATCAAAGAACATAAGCCCATTAATCACTCAAATAATAAATCAGTCTCTACAATCTGGTCATGTTCCACTGCCTCTAAAAACTGCCATCATTAGGCCTCTTCTGAAAAAATCTAATTTGGATCCCGACATTTTTTCTAATTACCGCCCAATTTCCCACCTCCCGTTTCTGTCCAAAGTGCTGGAAAAAGCAGTTGCTGCTCAGCTGCAGGACCACCTACAGCAACACTCTCTGTACGAGAAGTTTCAGTCTGGATTCAGAGCAGCTCACAGTACTGAGACTGCATTACTGAGAGTTACAAATGATATCCTCATGGCTGCTGACACTGGCTCTCCCTCCGTCCTTGTCCTCCTTGACCTCACTGCAGCCTTCGACACTGTGGACCATAATATTCTCCTCCACCGTCTTCATGTGGAGGTCGGTCTCTGTGACACTGTCCTGGACTGGTTCAAATCTTTCCTCTCCGATAGGCTGGAATGCGTTAGTCTTGGCAATGCCACTTCCCAGACAGTCGGTGTCTCCTGTGGTGTCCCTCAAGGGTCAGTTCTGGGGCCCCTGCTGTTTTCCCTTTACATGCTGCCTTTAGGTCAAATTATTAATCAGTTCAACATTTCTTTTCACTGCTATGCCGACGACACACAGCTTTACATCAGGACTGGATCATCCTCATCATCCCCATCTCCATCTTCACTCACTGCCCTCTCTGCCTGCCTGGAGGAAATAAGGGCATGGATGAATCAGAACTTTCTTCAATTAAACTGCTCCAAGACTGAGGCCATAATGATTGGCACCCCTCACCAGATACAAACATCAACTTTAACAACAATCTCCTTCTCTGGTCAAGACATCCCCCTCTCCACCTCTGTTACAAATCTTGGAATAAAAATGGACTCTCATCTTACATTTGAAACTCACATTAAGCATCTGTTTAAAACTTGCTTCTTCCATCTTCGAAACATCTCCAGACTTCGCCCATCTCTGACTTTTTCCGATGCTGAGAAACTCGTCCATGCCTTTGTCTCCTCCAGGCTCGACTACTGCAACTCCCTGTTTATTGGAATCCCTGGCAAAAACCTTCAGAAACTTCAATATATTCAAAACAGTGCAGCAAGGATTTTATTGAGAGCTCGTAAATTTGAACATATTACACCCATTCTCCATAACCTCCATTGGCTTCCTGTCACCTACAGAATTCAATACAAAACTGCTCTCATTACACATCAATGCTTACATGGAACTTCACCTGACTATCTAAAGGACATTCTTGCACCATATTCATCCACCCGGTCTCTACGATCACAGAACAGTAATCTACTTCACATTCCACGAACCAAATTAAGGACCATGGGAGACAGGGCATTCTGTGTGGCTGCCCCCCGCCTATGGAACTCCCTTCCTGACTGCCTGAGAGCTCCACAGTCACTGGTTGACTTTAAAAGCGGTTTAAAGACTTTTCTTTTTAAGCAAGCCTATTCTGCCCCCGCATGATTTTATCTTTGATCTTGGTTGATAGTATTATTGATTTTACTTGATTTTATCACTTGTTTTATTTATTTATTTATTTATTTTTTAAGCAGGCCTATTCTGCCTCCACATGATTCTGTTTTTAATCTTAGTTAATACCATTATTGATTTTATTTGATTTTATCACTTGTTTTTATTGTTGTAGCACTTTGAGATTTTTATTAATGAAAAGTGCGGTATAAATTGAATTTATTATTATTATTATTATTATTGAGATCTTAGCTAAGAACCATTCCAAACACATGTTTTGAATGCTAACAGTTTGCAACAGGAAATCACACATGACGCAAGTATAGCCGTGAGTTCCTGCTTGATGTCGGAAAAACCGTTCATTTGGGAATAAACAGCGAGCTCGAAGAAAAGCTACGTGACTGCGGCCTGCTCTGGAAGCCAGCACCGAGCCTCCCTTCATCACGCCCGCAGTGGAAGCGCCACAAGCGGCGTGACAGGAAGCAAAAGCGGGGTAAGCACGGAGGTATCGGAGCTAGGCTAGCAGCTAGCCCACACAAGCCGGCTATTCCATCCATGGTTTTGGCTAACGTACGCTCCTTGGACAACAAACTGGATACGCCTGCTACGAACGACACAAAAGACTGTGAGAGACTGTTGTGTGTTTGTATTCACGGAAACGTGGCTTAACAACAACGTTCCGGACCATGCTATTCAGCTAGAGCGGCTAACATGCTACAGAGCGGACCGTGCACTCAACGAGGGAGGTAAGACACGCGGGCGCTGTGTTTACATCAACAACGCATGGTGTCTGGATGCTGCTGTGGTCTACAAACACTGCTCACCTTTAGTGGAGTTTATGACTATTAAATGCAGACCGTTCTATTTACCGAGGGAATTTACAGCTGTTATGATCGTTGCTGTATATATTCCTCCAAGCTCCAACAGCAAAGTTAGAGGTGAGGCACTGAATGAACTATATCTGCACATCAGTGAGCAGCAAACAGCCCACCCTGATGCTTTTTTCCTCATGGCTGGTGATTTCAACCAAGCAGATTTAAAGAGTGTATTTCCAAAAACATACAGAAACATAAACTTCCCAACAAGAAGCAGAAATACACTGGACCAAGTTTACACCACCATGAAAGGGGCTTACAAGGCCCTCCCCCTCCCCCACATCGGCGCTTCTGATCATATCTGTGTTATGCTAAAGCCAGCATACAGTACAGGCCACTGGTGAAAGTCACAAAACCAGTTTGCAAGCAGATAAGAGTGTGGCCAGAGGGGTCTAGAGGCACTCCATGACTGTTTTGACACCACAGATTGGAGTATGTTCAAAGAAGCTGCTACCACAAACAACAACACATGTCTCCAGGAGTACTCAGACACTGTATGTTCATACATCACCAAGTGCATTGATGATGTAACCAACCTCAAAACCATCACTGTTCGGGCAAATCAGAAGCCATGGCTGACAGCAGAGGTTTACAGACTCCTGAGAGCCAGGAATGCTGCCTTCACAGCGGGAGATCAGGTGGGCCTGAGGACAGCCAGAAACAACCTGGCCCGGGGCATCAGAAAGGCCAAGAAGCAGTATTCCAGGAAAATAGCTCACCGCTTCAAGGACAGCAAGGATACACGGAGTCTGTGGCAGGGAATACAGACCATCACAAACTACAAACCATCCCCACAGACCTGTGACAGCACAACCTCTACGCTGAATGAACTGAATGACTTCTTTGCTCGGTTTGAGGCATGTAACAGCACACCTGCACAAAAACTCACCCCCTCTCCCGATGACCAGGTGCTGGCGCTGTCCTCAGACAGCGTGAGGCGATCATTCATCAAGATCAACGCCCGGAAAGCTTCTGGTCCTGACAACATACCTGGTCGTGTGCTGAAGGACTGTGCAGGAGAACTCGCAGCGGTCTTCACGGACATCTTTAACATCTCACTGAGTCAGGCCATCGTCCCCACCTGTTTCAAAGCCACCACCATCATCCCTGTCCCAAAGAAGGCAACGCCCTCCTGCCTCAATGACTATCGTCCAGTAGCACTCACCCCCATCCTGATGAAGTGCTTCGAACGGCTAGTCATGAAAAGCATCACATTTACATTCACTGTTTACATTAAATACTACTGTTTACATTTATTACTACTGTTTACATTTACACTACTTTTTATATCTACACTACTGCTGATATATATATATATTATTTTTTTTACTAGCCTTATTGCATATGCCACTTTACCTCTATACCAATATCAACTACCTCATACATATACTGTGTACATAAACTTCATATGCTGCTTTGTCACTCTATTACAAATGTCAATGCCAGAACTTTCATTTTATTTTATAGATATACTTTTTACACTTTTATACTACTATGCAAAAAACTCAGGACAGTATTACACTTTTGTTATTTCATTTTATGCTTATGTTTATTAAATGTTTAGTGTTTTAGTGTTGGTGTAACTTTTCATACTTTCATACTACTACTATGCAAAAACTACTATGCAAAAACTCAGGACAGTATTACACTTTTATTATTTCATTTTATGCTTATGTTTATTAAATGTTTTAGTGTTTTAGTAGCCTGGTTAAAACCAGACCCTTGTCCTTCACTTCGCTTTGGACTAGGGTCTGGCATTTCTCCCATAGACAACGATTTCTCCGGTCGATTTTTGACCGGACCAATCAGAGAACAGAAGGCGGAGTTTTGTTAGTTTAGCCTGGCGAGGTCCAGGCTATCAGATAAATAGCTCAGAAACCACTCGGTGGATATTTTTTCTGCTACCAGTGTGTAATTATATGGCTCTAATTTACTGACTGTTGGCCTAGATGAAACATTTGAGATAAAATTCGATTTTTTATCATTTATTTTCGTAGCGCACCCGAGGCTGTTTGGAAAATGTCAAACCGAAACTATTTAAATCCAGCAGATTTGA
>JBBPBX010015808.1:1242-48962 GCA_038048925.1 Garcialebias charrua
TATATATATTTTATCATTCAACTATGTTCGTTTTTGCAAAATAAATTATAAATATATTAAAATTTCATTACAAGTTATGGTAATTTTGTCACTGTGACACGCCCCTATAAAGCCGAGAATTTCCGCAAACGTCATTGTGACGTACGGAGATGAGACGCTGCTCGTGTGCACCTTGTAAATAACAATGGCGACCGATACAAAACCGAACAAATTTAGCAATCTGAGTGAAGAATAGAGCGATTTTTATTCAGTTTGGGAAGCCAAAGTTGTTTCAGGGGGTTAAACAATAAACAGCAGGTTCTAATTTATGTCTGCAGCCGTATTTATTGAAGCCTTACCAACAAGGAAGCAGGGGGGAACCCGCGATTTGTGAGGACAGAGGAGGACGTGATGGAACCCGTTCTCGTCGTCCACAGAGCACTGATTGGTACTGCTTTAATTAATGTATCTATCTAATAATTATTCAACATTACTTATAGTTTAAAAAAGATGAGTCCCTTTGAAGTATCTTGTTTTATTTTCTATGCTTATTCTAACATACATTACTGCACTGTATCATTACATCAAAAACGAAATTTCACTCAAATTCTGTCTAAATAACATCACTACATTTTCATAGCTGGATCATCAGGGTGTGCAGTACTTGGTTTCAGCTGTAATAATCAAAATAAAACAATATTTGATATTCACCCTATTATAAGTTTAATCATATTAATATTTGCTAATTTAAGCTTGTTCTACCTTTTCAGCCACAGTTTTTTTTGTTGTTGTTGTATATTTAGATAATGTTATCAAGTTTTTTGTGGTAATTTCTGCTACTTTGAGCAACCATCCTGCTTATATCCTACATCCTGCTCAGCTGATGTGAGTGCTTGTCTGTGAAGTTTTGACCTTCTTTGTGGTTCCTGCAGGGACGTGTCCTCGGTCGCGGTGCTGATGACTATATGACCAGTCTGAAGAGTGAAGTGGACGCTCGCAGCCAGAGCACGCTGGAAGTGTTTAGAGATGGGAAAAATGCTGCCGTTGAGGTGACATTATGACATAGACAACATCCATCCATCTATCATGTGTACATCCATCTTTCATTATCACCCACCCATGCATCCATCCATCATCCATCCACCCATGTATGCTCCATCCATCCACCATCATCCACTCATGCATGCTCCATCCATCCATCATCCATCCACCCATGCATGCTCCATCCATCCACCCACTATCATCCACTCATGCATGCTCCATCCATCCACCCACCATCATCCACTCATGCATGCTCCATACATCCATCATCCATCCACCCATGCATGTTCCATCCATCCACCCACCATCATCCACTCATGCATGCTCCATCCATCCACCCACCATCATCCACTCATGCATCATCCATCCATCCATCATCCATCCACCCATGCATGCTCCATCTATCCACCCACCATCATCCACTCATGCATGATCCATCCATCCATCCATCCATCATCCATCTTAAAGACACAGTACTCTAACATCAGCCTCCAAGATGTGAAACATGCTTTTCAGTGTGTAAAAGTGAACAAAAGTCACGGACCTGATAATGTATGGGGCCGTTCTGTAAAATTCTGTGCCAATGAGCTGAGTTTCATTTTTCAGTATATTTATAATAAGTCTCTGGAAACTCAACATGTTCCCATCATCTGGAAAGATGCCGTAGTGGTTCCTGTCCCTAAATCCAACCGTCCGAAAACTGTTGGTGATTTTAGACCAGTAGCTTTGACCTCAGTTCTGATGAAAATCTTCGAAAGATTAATCAGAGGTGAGATTCTAAAGCAGACTCAACATCTTTTAGATCCCATGCAGTTTGCTTACAGGCCTCATAGAGGCGTAGAGGATGCAACACTCACTCTGCTTAATATGCTTTTTAAACACTTAGATTTTAATGGGACACATGTCAGACTTTTATTTGTGGATTTTTCCTCAGCTTTTGATACAATCCAACCTCACATATTAACTGAACGGCTTGTTGAACAGTTTCCTCTGAGTAACAATTTGATGGGCTGGATCTTGGATTTTTTTAAGTAACAGGACATAGAGAGTAAGGGTGAATAATTGTCTCTCTGACTCTAAGTACTCTTCCACCGGGTCACCTCAGGGATGTGTATTGTCACCCCTGCTTTTTATTCTATACACCAATATGTGTCGGAGCAGACATGAGAGCAGGTACATTATAAAGTATGCAGATGATTCTGTTATTGTCAGTCTGCTTAAAGGAAATGAAAGTAGCCATGGGCAGGTGACTGATGATTTTGTTCAATGGTGCGAGGACTCTTTCCTCAAACTAAACACAGATAAGACAAAAGACATGATCATTGATTTTAGGAAGAAACCTCACCAGCACGGAGTCACTTTAATTAAAGGTCAAGCAATTGAGACAGTGCAGTCTTACAAATATCTCGGGACAATCATAGACGATAAATTAAACTTTGAAACCAATTTTGACAAGGTGTGTAAAAAGGCCCACCAGCGCCTTTATTGTCTAAGGAAACTCAACCAATTTAATATTGACCGAACCATAATGACCATGTTTTACCGTGCTTTTATTGAATCAGTTTTATCCTTTTCCTTGGTGTCATGGTTTGGTCACACTACACTGAGAGGAAAGAATTCCCTTCAGCAGATTGTTAAGCTGTCATCTAAACTGACCGGAGGAACCCAAACCTCAGTTACATCCATGTATGTTAGTCAGGTACAGAGGATAGCTTCTTCTGTTTTAAAAGATGTCCTTCATCCCCTGTACAGAGAGTTTCAGCTTCTTCCCTCTGGTCTGAGATTTTTAGTCCGTAAATGTAGGACAACATGCTTTAAAAATAGCTTTGTTCCTACTGCTGTTACTGAAATGAACAAACTGAAATGACGTCGAAGCTTTTAGTGGTTTAAATGTTTTTTAAATATTTGGGGAGCCTTAACACCGTTATGTGCACCATTATCTGTTTATAGTTTCTTTGAAGCGTTGTTACTAAATGTTTTTACTTTGTTTTTATTTTTTTTGTGTGTGCGCATGGATGTATGCTTTGTACCACTGCAAACCAAATTTACCTTTGGGTATAAATAAAGTAACCTAACCTAATCCACCCATGCATGCTCCATCCATCCACCCACCATCTATTCCAATTTTTATAAAGCTCATTTCAATTCCTATCACTTACTTTTGGTTCTGCTTTTTCAGCTACTTTTCAGCTTTTTGGGGGCCTAGATTTATCTTTTTTAATTTCCTAATGTAAGTGCTCATTTCTGCTTATGTAAACCTAATTCAGAAAATGTGTTATTTCTGCTTTGTTTTGCCAACAGTCTTGTTCTTCCATTTCAGCCTTTTCCAGTTTAAACTTCCTCAGTCGATCCAGAGACACAAAAATCTCATCTTTTATCTGGCTGGGAATACAGCGTCATTGCAACCTGTACAGCCTCCCCCACGTTTGTGTTGAGATGGGGGGGGGGGTTAGAACTTGGACTTTTTTTTCACACAAAACATTAAAGCCATAAATATCTACTGTGGTTTAAATAATGTCTGTTCTCAGCGAAACATGGAGCTCATAATAAAAACACACCGACATGTTGACTCGAGCAGTCCGGACCCTCTAGTCCCGAACAGAACCATTCTGGTCCCAGAGGTGTTCGGAGCCATTAAGATCTCGTCTCTCATCCTTACCATCGCATAGACGCTGGGAACTCATCATGGCTCCTTCCGGCGGAGGAATAACCTGAACCAGATAAACCAGCTGCAAGGGCAGGGCAGAACTTGGACTTTTTTTCTTTGCTTAATTTTTTTGTTTAAATAATGAAATTAAATCAAATGTATTAGAAAATTTATTATCACAAATTACTTTTACTAATACAGTCAACATGACGTCATAATATAATCATAAGTTTTTTTTATTGTTGTTTGCTATTCTTAGAACAACATCCAGACAGCATGTCTGAAAGCTATACCACTGGGTAACGCATCTCAAATCCTCAACTTTCGACGAATTTCTTCAATCACCTCTGGTCATTGGCAATTTGTACAGATACACCTGGAAAAATAAACATGTTTTAGTTGATTTTGTACAGAGTCACATATTTCTGAATTTATGTTTTTATTAATAAATTTAAAATAGAACAAACAAAACAATGTCAAAAACAGAGTGGGTTTGGTGTCATTGCATTTGATAAAATGAGTAAACTTTTTATCATTACTAAAAAAAGAAATTAAATGGTGAGTAGATGATGGATGGATGGATGGATGGGTGGGTGGATGGATGGATGGAGCATGCATGAGTGGATGGATGATGGATGATGGATGGAGCATGCACGGGTGGATGATGGTGGGTGGATGGAGCATGCATGAGTGGATGGATGATGGATGGATGGAGCATGCATGAGTGGATGATAATAATAATAATGTCCTTTTCCTGTCATCTGCGTATGTTTCCCATACACAGACGAAATTCGTCTCTGCATTTAACCCAACCACCACCAGGTAGTGTAGTGAGCAGCTATAGAAAAGCGCCCGGGGAGCTGGAGAATTAGATGTGCACTCATAGACACCCCAAGTGTGTAGTGGCCGGGACGCGAACCCGCGTCCTTCGGGTCCCAAGTCAAAAGCCCTGCCACTACACCATCTTGGCTCCTGATGGTGGGTGGATGGATGGAGCATGCATGGGTGGATGGATGATGGATGGATGCATGGGTGGGTGATAATGAAAGATGGATGTACACATGATGGATGGATGGATGTTGTCTATGTCATAATGTCACCTCAGCTGCAGCGTGTTTCCCATCTCTAAACACTCCCAGCGTGCTCTGGCTGCGAGCGTCCACTTCACTCTTCAGACTGGTCATATAGTCATCAGCAGCGCAACCGATGAGGACACATCCCTGCAGGAACCACAACGACGGTCAAAACTTCACAGACAAGCGCTCACATCAGCTGAGCAGGATGTAGGATATAAGCAGGATGGTTGCTCAAAGTAGCAGAAATTACCACAAAAAACTTGATAACATTATCTAAATGGAGCCAAGATGGTCTAGTGGCAGGGCTTTTGACTACGGACCCGAAGGTCGCGGGTTCGCGCCCCGGCCACTACCCAGCTTGGGGTGTTTATGAGTGCACATCTATTTCTCCAGCTCCCCGGGCGCTTTCGGGCTGCTCACTGCACCACCTGGTAGGTGGTTGGGTTAAATGCAGAGACGAATTTCGTCTGTGTATGGGAAACATACGCAGATGACAGGAATAGACATTATTATTATTATTATTAAATATGCACACAAAAAACTGGCTGAAAAGGTAGAACAAGCTTAAATTAGCAAATATTTATACTGTATGATTAAACTTATAATAGGGTGAATATCAAATATTGTTTTATTTTGATTATTACAGCTGAAACCAAGTACTGCACACCCTGATGATCCAGCTATGAAAATGTAGTGATGTTATTTAGACAGAATTTGAGTGAAATTTCGTTTTTGATGTAATGATTCAGTGCAGTAAACCATGCACATAATGCATGTTAGAATAAACATAGAAAATAAAACAGATACTTCAAAGGGACTCATCTTTTTTTAAACTATAAGTAATGTTGAATAATTATTAGATAGATACATTAATTAAAGCAATACCAATCAGTGCTCTGTGGACGACGAGAACGGGTTCCATCACGTCCTCCTCTGACCTCACAAATCACGGGTTCCCCCCTGCTTCCTTGTTGGCAAGGCTTCAATAAATACGGCTGCAGACATAAATTAGAACTGAAAGTTATGCACCATAACTCATGTTCCCTGAATGAAGGGAACGAGGTGCAACATACTTGCTATGGGAATTGCACCCCCGCGTGATTACCTGAAGGAATATACTCATGCCTTTATGGCTAGGGGCGTCACCGCCGGCCCAGAGGCCCCGCCCTCTGGGTACTTAAGCGCCCTTCGCCCTTCCATCTTTCTCCAAAGTTGCACTTCACCGAGCTTTCAGCATTGAAAGGGCCAGATATTTTGCACCTCGTTCCCTTCCTTTAGGGAACATGAGTTATGGTGCATAACTTTCAGTTCCCTTTCAGTTGGTCTCTCGGTGCAACATACTTGCTATGGGAACGTAATCCATTCACGCCCTTGAAATGCTAAGCAAAGTACAAGTGAGAACATCTGTCCTAAAGGACAGGCATCCCTCAGCTACCGTCTGCAGGGAATGCAGAAGGCACATGCTAAGAGGAAAAAATGCCAAATGCAAGAAACACCAACATGATGTTTCCACTAGGCATATATATGTATACACCAACTAAAGACAGCTTAAGCGTGCTCCATCAGTGTGAATACTTATCATCCCCCTTTTCCCAATGGAACATCCTGAGAAAACAGGAGGAAAAATTGGACCCACTGTTATGTATCCTGAGAAAGCTGCCCATGCTGACACCTGCAGGTTTTTGTGTATGTTGACTGCAGTCTTGTTTTGTTGGTTAATTAGTCTGATTATGATCAGGCTTGTGTGTTCAGCCAGGAGGACCTGTGTGACACGCCTATATAAACTTCCAGTTGACTGTACTTGGATGCGGAGTGTTGTGAGCTCAGAGTTTGGTTGCTTTGTGCTGAGCTGTTTGGGTACTGTATGGTACTGTGGGGTGTTCTCTGCCCACCCCTGTCTTGAAGGTTGATCTTCTGTTGGGAAGATTGTTGGTGAGTAGCTGATTGCTCATGTTTGGTCCTGACTGTGCTAGATGCACTTAAAAAGTGTATGTTCATTTGTGCTTGTGAAGTTTGACTGTGCTTGACGCACTTGGGAATAGTTGCTCATTTTTGCTTTTGTTGTGCTTGGTGCACTTGGTGGCTGTAGGCTACATTGGTGACATTTGGATCTTGCTCAGAAGAGGGAGGCTGACCTGTGTGGTTTGGTTAAGTTTGTTTAACCAGGAGGTTGTGTGGCTGGTCGAGAGGTGACCAGCTGTTTGGAGTCTTTTTGTTTGCCTAATGACAGAGTGAGATCGGTAGTCCAGTTATATCGTCTTTCTTTTACTTCTAGAGTCCCCCTTTGGTTAGGTAGTCCGTCACCAGACAGGCTTCGACGGCCCTGTTGTTATGGGTTGGCCCTACGCTGGTGACGTTATATTATTTTTGGCTGACTCACTCTGTCCACCATTCGTTTGAACTTTTGTCTGTTTTTGCTTTTTCCTTGACCCTGTACCAGAAGAAGGTGCACTCCACACCTGGAGGGAGGAGTGCAAGGGTCCATCTTACCCTGTCGGGCAGTTTTGCAATAAAGCTTTTTAATTTACCTTCTGCCTTCTTGTGTCTTGTGTCCCTTTAATGTGTTCGGCCTGAGCCAGCCGTAACATATTTTGGGCGGCTCGTCCGGGATATTGAATCCTTTTTGAGTCCTTGTCTGGATTTTTGAATCCTTTTTGAGTCCTTGTCTGGATTATTGAGACGTTGTCTGGATTTTTGAGTCCGTGTTGGGATCTTTGAGTCCTTGTTTGGGCTGTTGTGATCCTTTTTGGGTTAATTAATTCACCCTGCTGTTGGTTTGACTCGTAGGCGGGTCCAGCGCTGTGCATGTTTGTGGAAGTCTGGTTTTGAGCAGACATTGAGTTTTTTGTGCTTAAAACATTGAGTGTTGTAAAGTCTTTTGAAGCCAAGTGTTTTTGGACCGCAGTTAAATAATTGCTCCTTTTTTACATTTGGTATGTGTTGACAGCTGCGTGCTGTAGTTTGCACTCTCTCTGGAGCTGACAGGACCAGCTCCTAGTTGCTGATTGGGCTTATAATCAGCAGTTTGAATCTGAATGAAGCCTCTCTTTGGTGCTGATAGTGTTAAGTGCTGTCAGCTGTGTGTGTGTGTGTGTGTGTGTATGTGTGTGTGTGTGTGTGCTACTGCTTGTGGTACATACAAGAGCAAGAGGGCATTTGTGTTTTGGATCACTGTGGTCTATGTGGACTGTTTTGGTGGTGAGCTGACTGAATTAGCTGTTTTGTTCACAAACATGGCATTCAATTTGAAGAGATTTCTTGAACAGCCCACGTTTGATGTCTATACTGTATAAACTGCACGAGAGAGCAGATGTTGAGTATAGCAAACCATTTTAAAATCGACACTAGAGAATACGAA
The DNA here is from genome assembly GCA_038048925.1 of Garcialebias charrua. Lineage (NCBI taxonomy): Eukaryota > Metazoa > Chordata > Actinopteri > Cyprinodontiformes > Rivulidae > Garcialebias > Garcialebias charrua. Next base: position 9,344 of record JBBPBX010015808.1, read on the forward strand.
CATGATGGTTGGTTTGAGGGTGGACTGCTATCTGAATTAATTCAACTTGGGGTTGTTGTGATGAATGATCATGGACATGTAAAGGAGGATGAAGCTGCCTTAAGACAAAAAGAGCTTGAAGAACAAATGAGGAAAGAAAAATAGCTCATTTTACAGCAGCTTGAAACTGCCAAAAGGGAACTACAACTTAAACATCAAACTTTCTTAAAAGAACAGGAACTAGAACGACAAAGACTTTATGCCGCTCTTGAAGAGGAGAAACGTCTTCTGGACCAAGAGTTGCAGAGAGAATTGAGAGAGCTCCATACTGCACAAAGGGAAGATCACCGTTTGTGTCCCACTGTGTGTCATCTAAAGGTGACACCAGAGCCTTTCATTCAAGAAGGTGAGTCTCTCACACTTCTACAGGAGGTGGCGCCTCAGGAACATCAACCAGAGGAAGAGAATGAAGATGTTGATTTAAGCAACAGCTTCACGATGAATTGTGAAGGAGAACCAACTCCAGTGGAGGAGGAGAAACTTTTACTGTCCTCACATCGTCTTCAGGAGGAGATGATTGAGGATGACATCAACTTGGGTGACAGTTTCTTCTTTTTTCATGTAACTGAACTTGAAATTAAACATGAAAATGAATCTGACTTAATCCCAGTTAAAAATGTGGATTTTAAAAACTTTGATGAGCTGAAGGAACATTACGTTGACCTGAGTGAATGTTTTTTATTTAGCTCTGAAGCCGAATAAGTCCCAGTGAGCTTAACTGAGGAGGATCCAGAAGAAACAATTCCACCTGTTTCATTGTGTTCTTTTTTAGCTCCTACAGAAAACAAAGCAAGAGTTGTGAAGAATGATGTGAGACCATTGGCTGGAAGTACAACAGAAAATACATTTTCACTGTCTGTGAGAAATGAAGTGTTGCAACCTTATATTGGACATGTTTCAAATGATTCTGAGTCTAACTGTCTCTACTGTGCTTACAGTGTGGCTGGGAACAGTGCTGTTGCAGCTGACATGGTGGAGCTGCCACGTGCAGAAAATGACAGTTTCCCTCTGGCTGTTATGAAGAGTATCCACTCTCCCACTGGCATCCTTGGTCATGATGTTGATGTTGGTTTGGTGTCTGTTAACAAAAATAAGTCTTACAGAGTAAGCCTAGACAAGCGTTGCCTGTTTGGCTTCAGAACATTTTAAGATAACATGATATTGATTATGTTAGCGGTTAGGCGGACTAGTTTTAATGATGTTTTTAGTCCGTTTGTCTGTTGTGACCGCTACATTGTTACTCTCTAGGGTCCTATTTATTTTGCATGTGCGGATGTGAGATGTTTTCACCTGGCATCCACATCACCCCCATACAAAACACTGGTGGTGGAGGTGTTATGTATCCTGAGGAAGCTGCCCATGCTGACACCTGCAGGTTTTTGTGTATGTTGACTGCAGTCTTGTTTTATTGGTTAATTAGTCTGATTATGATCAGGCTTGTGTGTTCAGCCAGGAGGACCTGTGTGACATGCCTATATAAACTTCCAGTTGACTGTACTTGGATGCGGAGTGTTGTGAGCTCAGAGTTTGGTTGCTTTGTGCTGAGCTGTTTGGGTACTGTATGGTACTGTGGGGTGTTCTCCGCCCACCCCTCACTGAAAAAAGAAATACTGAATATTAATTTTATTTGTGTAACGTTTTTACACTTAAAAATATTAAGTTAATTTGAATGCCCTGAAATTGGTTATAATAACACATGAGTAATAAGTAAATGTATATGATATTTTCAATTATGTTTGAATGAACTGTTTAAGCAGAAATACTGAAAAAATTGAGTAAATGCAACTAAAAATATAATGTGAACTAAATTAAAAACCTGAGTAGAAACTAATAAAGAAAATAAGTAAATATAATTGAAAACATCTGTAAGATATAACTGCTAATTTTTAAATGACTTACTTAAAAAAATGTGTTGTAACTTTTTTTTAAACTTTATTAACTAAAAATATAACGTGAACCAAATTAAAAACCTGAGTAGAGACTATTAAAGAAAATAAGTAAATATAATTGAAAACATCTGTAAGATATAACTGCTAATTTTTCAATGACTTACTTAAAAAAATGTGTTGTAACTTTTTTTTAAACTTCATTAACTACATTTGACAATATTCAGAAGGAAAAAAAAGCCCAATATCTCACAGAACACGAACACTTTTATTTTAAACAGTCTTCCTGCATAAATCACATTTCTTTCTAAAATCTATAACAAGTTTTACTTCCTGATGCATATTGCACAAAACCAAAAAGTGCTCTTTTAGGGCTTTTTGTCCCCAACCCTACTACAAAACACATTATAACAGCGTTACCCCAAAAATACACTACACGCGGTCCGTGTCCGCTCCGCTCCGCAGGTCGCAGCTGAGCAAGTCCAAAGTCCACTGCCTCCGCTCAGCTCAGGTCCGCATGGATGCGCCGCTCCAAGACGCATGCGCGGGAATTGCAAGATCGCGCGATAAATCAAGTGATAAATAATGAAGTCAGAACAAAACAATTCATTCGGTGGAAGAAGGAGAACAACAGTAAAGGCTGCCTTGATCTTCTCTCGTAAATAAGCGACAGGACATGGTTTGAGCAACAGGAAGTGATGTTTACATTTCAGAATAAAATACTTTTTTATTTATTTATTTCTTGTATTGCGTTATTAGGTGTAGTCATAGTCATAAATATAATAGTTTAGTCATAGAATAGTCATAAATGATAGTTTGACAGCATTTTTGTACAAATAAATCCGTATAGAGCTAGGATTAGTCCGCCCGTGGTGATTTTATTTTGTAAATACGGAAGTTGTGCTCGTTCCTTTTCCTGTTGGTGCGACGTAATCTTCAAAAGTTGACTCCGGCACAGCTCCGTCATCCGGCAGAAATAGAAAAATTTCTAATTTTGACGGACTGCCGTCCGCTCGCCGCAGCTCACCGCCGCCGTGCGGAGCCAGTGTACTTTATCTCATTGATTATAATGGGTGCGTATTTGCTGCGGAGGTCGGACCGGAGCGGGGCGGAGCCGGAACGCGTGTAGTGTATTTTTGGGGTTACTCAAGTGTTCTTTGAATCTGTTTTGACATCTGAACTATTACCAACTGTCTGTAGTACTCTGGTAGACACAATTTAGAACATTTGAAGTTGAACTAAACTAAAATTCTTCTTACCAAATCACCCAAAAACAAAAAAACAACAAACAAAAAAAACCACTACATTTATGTAGTTTGCATATTAATACCAGGCATTAACTTCTTCACACTAAACCCATTTGTGGCTAGTAAAAATAATAAAAAATAAATTAAAAAAATCAGAAGATGCAGTATAAAAACCTCTGCAGCATGTATGAAATCACATTTAGGTATTAAAACATACTGTCTAAATTCTATGTTTTCTTAAACCACTGGAATTTCTAAAAATACAAGAACAACTTTCTCCTTAGAAAGTAGAACATTCAAATAACTGTGTGAACTGTCTTTAAACTCTGAATTCAAAATTGAATGCCTCATACCACACATAAATGATCTAGTAAACAACAAAATGCATATCAATGCAAAATATTAAGTGCAATTAGAACATTAGATCACACAAATGCATTTTTAGGCTTCCGTGTAGACTATTAGGCTGTATCTATTTACACTACACGCAAAATATGTAAGTGCACTTAGAACATCAGATCACACAATCAGTTAAGAAACACTTTGAAATTATTTGGTCAAATGAACCCATAGATTGTCCATGCTTCCAGAAGAGCCTCATTCATTACTGAGGGTACATTCGGTCTCATCCATGTTCATCAACATAACAGTCACCTAGGTCATTAAATTGTTTTTCAGTCTTTGCACCTTTGTTGAAAGCTTTGCAGGATCCACTTCAACAAGTATCTTTTGAAATACTTCAAACGTGAATCTTAGAGTTTTGGGGTATTTCAAGTCCAATGCATAAGTTAGTCCAAGCAAGTAGCAGCAGGCTCTGCTGAGATCCCCAAGGTGGTCAAGTACAATGGCACCCTCAATGACTATTCCCACATTCCCAACTTGTCCACTTTCATCACGCACAAGAAACAGAGCCATCGTCTCTGCTGCCAGCTCTTCTTCAACATTGATGGCTCTATGGCTTGAACTGTCGAAATTATGTAGACACAGTAAAGAGAATTTTATTAACTTTACATGTAATGAAAATTTCTGTGCAAATTTCCATACATCCATCTATATTTCACCTACAGAGTCAGAGTCAGAGTCAGAGAATTTATTGTAATTTGCACCGCATGTAGTACATGTGTTGAAAACGAGATTATGTACACAGGGTCCCAGTTACATCCAACAACAAATGCAAGAGAAAAACAATAATAACATCTAGGATTAACTAAGAGAGACATCAGCTAGTAATACACTAAGCCCTAATGTAGTAGAAAAACATCATTATAAACAGCAGCACGAACATGAGCAGATGGTCACAGATGAACGCAGCAACAAGAAACAGATCAGTATCAACATGATGTGACATTTTGCAGTGTTTATTCTTATTATTTATTTATTCATGAGTCTGACAGCCTCAGGGTAGAAGCTGTTCCTCAGTCTAGTGGTTCTACATTTGATGCTCCTCAACCTCCGTCCCGAGGGGAGTGGTGCAAAGAGTGAGTGTGCTGGGTGAGTGAGGTCTTTCATGATGCAGGTGGCTCTTTTTCTGCATCTGGAGGTGTAAATGTCTGTGATGGTGGGGAGACTGACTCCCACAGACTTCTGTGCAGCCTTCACCACTCTCTGTAGAGCTTTCCTCTCTGCAACTGTGCAGCCTCCATGCCACACGTTGATGCTGGAGCACAGGACGCTCTCCACTGCACACCTGTAGAACGAGGTGAGGACTGAGCTTCTCAGACCAGCTCGTCTCAGCCGTCTGAGGAAGTAGAGTCTTTGATGAAGTAGAGGAAGTGAACAATAACTACAATGAAAAAAGAACTACAATGAATCACAGTAAATTAAGTGTACTTATACATGCAAAATGCATAAAGTCTGGTTCCAAATATAAACAATTTTGCTCATTAAAATCCCCAAATGACCCGTTTTAAATTGGTAGAGTAATACAGTATATTATATAGCTGATATTTATGATGAACTAAAAACTGTTTCCTTCAGAGAGACAACACTGAGGGGTTTTGAAAAAAAAAATCTAAACTTACAAAGAGACACACCTTTGCTACACTTTTGAGTAAAGAAATATACCTCTTTTGGTGTTAATATCAGGGATGCGAGTTATCGATTAATGAATTAATCTAAACTTGATTGATCTTATCAATTGACTAATGGTTAATTAAAAAGTAACCATTTTCTTAAAAACCCATTTTCTCTTGAACTAAGTGTTTTTCCATAATATGAAATAATATTTTAATAATAAATTTTAAAAAAGCACATCAATATATTTTAACTATTTATTTACCCAGCTGTATTAAATAGTAACTGAATAAACAAATAATTGTAGACTTCTCACACATCAATAAACTGAACTTTTTTATATAAAATATAACAAAACAGAAATCTATTAGGCTGTTAATGGGGGGGGGGGCAGATGAAAAGAATAAAATATGATTTTTATTCAGATGTAAAACTATTAATTTATTATTATAATTAGAATTTATTACCTCAGCCAAGGAGGTTATGTTTTCAGTCACGTCTGTCTGTCTGTGTGGGCAAAATTACTGAAAAACTTATGGACGTATTTTAATGAAATTTTTACTACAGGTGGGTATTGGCCAAAGAACCACATTATTAAATGTTGGTGATGATCTAGCCTGGTTAAAACCAGACCCTTGTCCTTCACTTCGCTTTGTACTAGTGTCTGGCATTTCTCCCATAGAAAACGATTTCTCCGGTAGATTTTTGACCGGACCAATCAGAGAACAGAAGGCGGAGTTTTGTTAGTTTAGCCTGGCGAGGTCCAGGCTATCAGATAAATAGCTCAGAAACCACTCGGTGGATATTTTTTCTGCTACCAGTGTGTAATTATATGGCTCTAATTTACTGACTGTTGGCCTAGATGAAACATTTGAGATAAAATTCGATTTTTTATCATTTATTTTCGTAGCGCACCCGAGGCTGTTTGGAAAATGTCAAACCGAAACTATTTAAATCCAGCAGATTTGACCATTTCGTGAATTGATTTAGGAACTGTTAAGCTCAGGAACACTTCTGATATAACGTCAGCTAAGAAATATATTTTTTCTCAGCAAAGAAATAATAGTTTTTTACCTTGTTTTCATGAAAATTCCTTCGTGGCGGCAGCCATTTTAACTGACGACGTCAGTCGACGTCGTCCAAACTCCGCCTTCTGTTCTCTGATTGCTTAGGAACACTTCTGATATAACGTCAGCTAAGAAATCTATTTTTTTCTCAGCAAAGAAACAATAGTTTTTTACCTTGTTTTCATGAAAATTCCTTCGTGGCGGCAGCCATTTTAACTGACGACGTCAGTCGATGTCGTTCAAAACTCCGCCTTCTGTTCTCTGATTGGTCCGGTCAAAAATCTACCGGAGAAATTGTTGTCTATGGGACAAATCCCAGACCCTAGTACAAAGCGAAGTGAAGGACAAGGGTCTGGTTTTAACCAGGCTAGTGATGATCTGGATCACGATCCGGATCCAGGAATTTTTTGAAGGATTCTTCACTACTGCAGGATAGGGGAAATTGGCCTTGGTGGAGGTTTGCGCTCTCAAAGTGCTTCTAGTTTACATTTATATTTTATGATTTTTTTTTCTTCAGATTCTTAACATTATGTTAAGATCCTTAACATAGGTCCAGAGAAATGTTTGTGGAATATTTGGCTGGGCAAGTCTGATTTTATTTGTTTATTTTACCCTGGAGTTAAGCCAGAAATCCAGCGCAGTGCTGGAACACTATCAGCCAAGCACATGGTTTTGAACCATACAGTAATTTTGTTTTGACCAGTGGGTCTGTGTTTATTGTAGCTAAATGTAGACAGGTAATTTACAGGTTTCATTGCACTCACCTCCAACTCTTTGATCAAGGCACCCACGTCTTCTCCCAGGTGATCAATGAGACATCGAATGACAACTTCTCTGGTTATCTCAATAGGAATTCCACTCTGTTCAATAAAGTAAATTTATTGTAACTACTGACAAGATACATCTGTCAATGTCCTCATTGCATTTCAGCACTTTTACTATAAAGCTTTGGCTATAAAGAAAGAAAAATTGTGAATTAGTAAAACAATGCTGTTTCTATTAAATGGTAAATGGAGCTTATTTATATAGCGCTTTCTAGCCCCCTGTGAGGAGCCCCAAAGCGCTTTACAATACCAACCATCCACCGCTTTACAATACCAACCATTAAGTCTAAGCATCATTCACCCTCATCTTTATTGATTATTGCAACCTTTGATTATTGCAACCTTGAAGTCATATTTGCCATTTAATGTTTTAGAGGTCAATTCAGAATATATCCAACACTAAAACAGTGGAAAAGGAAATTAAAGATAAACATTATGCTGGGAAGACTGGTAGAGAAGAATGTGAAAAATGTAGGATTCATTTAAAGTACACAAATAGTAAATAATACTGAGATACACTTGTGGAATAAAAAATAACGGCTACATAAGGTATAAGAACTTGACTTGTGGTGAGTGCGAGTAAAGAGGAGTTCTTTATGAGAAGAGAAATTGGTCTAGACAAGAAAAGATTGGTGACAAGTCAGGTGGGGGCATTTCAAAACAAAGAAAAATAAATAAATACCTGGAGTAAAAGGTTCATTTCTGTGCGATGTCTCTCTCCAGCAGCACCTTTCTTGGCTTGGAAGATGGCAAGGAGTTTAGGGGTGTAGTGGTCCAACATGGACATGAATTTCGACTCAAGATTTACAGTGGTGATCCGATGGAATTCGGCTTTGACCTGGGAAAAAAGGATACAGCTTAATTTGTGGCATTAAGCTGTATTGCACAAATTTTTGAATCTCACCTGTGACACATCAAACAAGGCAGGCCACTTTTCCTCGATTTCTCTGACGCTCAGCTGAAGAGTGACAACATCCTGTCTTCTGTGAGCAAAAGTGTTGGACATCAGCTGATTGATGGTGGTCCTCTCTTTTTTCTGTATTTCAGACAGAATTTGGATTCGCTGTTGCTCTTGGTGTTCTTCATTTTCCCCTGACGGATAATGTGGGAGATACTTCACTTCCCCTTTCCTTGCTTTTTTAACATTTTGGGCTGGTTTCCTCTCACATGGACGCTTGTTGTTGAGAGAATTGCATGTAACTTCAGGAAATCCAAGATTTCTTAGTTTGCACCTGTAATTTCCCATTTTGTATTTTAAACTGTACATCCATCCTATCCATCCATTGCGACTCCCAGGTTCTGTTAAACATGGGTGTTTTTAAACTAAGGCTTCTGCAACCTGTCCAACCTGGAGGCCTGTGGGATAGGCAGTGTAACTGTACATGTAATCTGCCAGCTTTTCCATTATTGCAGATCTGACCTTGGTGTTGTTGAGGATAGTTCCATCTTTCAAATACTGTTCATTCCCATTGCTCAGCACTGCTTCTGTTGCAACTGTAAAACAGGGTATTTCAATGTTTTTTGGCCACAATTCCCTTTGTGTGCTTAATAAGATGGTGTCTGATGATGATGCTGAATCATCAGGCTGGGTGTCTGCTGAGCTAGTTGATGGTGACTGTGAATGCAACATTTGTGAAGTCACACTTGGGTTTACACTTGCCATTCCATACATTGTTACTTTTCTCCTTCTGTAACCTAAAGACAAAATTTAGAAGAGTACAACAAAACTTCATTAGCAAATATATATATATATATTCTGTTTTAATATTAACTATAAACAACTCACCTCTTTTCTTGATCAGATGTTTAACAAGCTGAAAAGCATATTAGGAAAATATATTAATAGCATGATTAAACTCTTAGTCACTATGTATTACACAGTCTCTATAAACCCCCCACATTCAGCATGAAAATGATATTGAAGGGACTTAAAACTATGAACCAGTTTGTAAAATTGTGTCAAGGTGCTTCTTCCACTCTTCTCTCATTACGTCCATGTAGGGGTGTAACGATACATAAAACTCTCGAGAGGGGACGAGACAAATTACAGAGTTTGCGAGAACGAGACGAGATTTTGCCGAGGTCCAAACGGAGGCTCAGATGAGAGACAGAGCTTTTTCTGTTGCTGCTCCAAAACTGTGGAAGGATCTCCCTCTTCCCGTCAGACAAGCTCCTTCACTGTCCAGTTTTAAAACTCTTTTAAAAACACATTTTTACTCACTGGCTTTTAGCACAGACTGAATTTGTTCTGCACTGTTTTTATTGATCTTAATGTTTTAACAACTGTTTTATTTTTATGTGTTTAAATGTTCTTGATTTTATGTACAGCACTTTGTTGCAGCTGTGGTTGTTTTAAAGGGCTCTATAAATAAAGTATTATTATTATTATTTAATATTAGTTCAAGAAAACTTCTAAGATCGGTTTTATGCTGCAAAAAGGCTTTTATTATGTTTTAACATGTATTACAAACTCAACTGTTGTCTTCATTTTACTGATTGAATCTCCTTAGACCTTAGAACGTTCAACTTTGTTTAAAAAAAAAATTAACTAATGCGTGCGCTAAATTTCCGCATCAGCACTGAATCTGCAGCCGTCACCAGTGTTGCCAGATTGGGCGGTTCACCGCGATTTTCCTACTGACTTTAGCAGGTAAAGAGTGCTTTGGGTGGGTGGGACTCTATCTGGCAACACCGGTCACACCGGTGTTTACACAAGTGTGTCTTTACATCCGGGGCAGCGTCGGCAGCGCCGGGACCCTCCATCAATGTAGAGGCGTCTGCGGCATAGATATCATATATACACTTCTATATATGATATCTATGGTCTGCGGCACCGGGACCCTCCATCAGTAGTTGGGGCGTCTTCTATAGCAACTTCATCCGGCGAAGCCATGCTGTCCGTGACGCTGACTTGCTAGGGGCTGCTAGCATTAGCGACTCGCGAGACAACGTTACCTCTCAACGAGAGATATCGCGGGAGTTGAATATCGCGAGATCTCGATCTCGTTACACACAGCTTCCATGTGCTCGGTATTGAGTGTGAGCACGCAAATGCATATTCATAAGTTATGAAACTAAATAGCCGCAATAAAAACACTTACCAGCAGGAGAAACACAGAACATTATTAAAGCAGCTTTTGACTATGCTAACAGCCGAGCTAATGTCGATGACGACGACAGACTTTCTCACGGTTCCTCGTGATATAACTAATATTTCATGCTCATGTCTGGCTTCTCTAAGTGAAAAAGGTTATGAGACATTATAAAATTGTTTAAAATAACTTACCTTAAGTCAAGTTAAAACTTGTAGCTGAAGACCCCACGCTGCAGCCTCAAGGTCTGCCTGCCGAGTCCGACTGAGAGAAACTTCTAGTCGGTCCGATGTCACGTGATCCGTTGTTTACTTGATTTTTTTAAGCTTTAAGTTATGTCTCAAATAAAATTAAGTTGATCTCTTAAAAAAATATACTTATTAAAACTACTTTATTTTCGTAATGAATTCTAAAATAAAATAGTTTAAAAATACCAAATTTAGTACTAATATATAAACAATTTTATTTGTCAGTAAAATCTTCATTTATTTTAAATACTTTAACTTAATACAAGTACTTATATTTCACACAAATATTTCACATTAATTTCCACTAATTTATATTGATGTAATCAAATCAAATATTCATCATCAAGACATTCAACATTTTTATTAAGCATCCACACCTAGATATTTCTGTCATATTTACAGGGTCCTTGAAATATTTTTCAGAGTGCTGTCTTGAAGGTTGATCTTCTGTTGAGAAGATTGTTGGTGAGTAGCTGATTGCTCAAGTTTGGTCCTGACTGTGCTAGATGCACTTAGAAAGTGTCTGTTCATTTGTGCTTGTGAAGTTTGACTGTGCTTGACGCACTTGAATAGTTGCTCATTTTTGCTTTTGTTGTGCTTGGTGCACTTGGTGGCTGTAGGCTGCATTGGTGACATTTGGATCCTGCTCAGAAGAGGGAGGCTGACCTGTGTGGTTTGGTTAAGTTTGTTTAACCAGGAGGTTGTGTGGCTGGTCGAGAGGTGACCAGCTGTTTGGAGTCTTTTTGTTTGCCTAATGACAGAGTGAGATCGGTAGTCCAGTTATATCGTCTTTCTTTTACTCCTAGAGTCCCCCTTTGGTTAGGTAGTCCGTCACCAGACAGGCTTCGACGGCCCTGTTTTTATGGGTTGGCCCTGCGCTGGTGACGTTGTATTATTTTTGGCTGACTCACTCTGTCCACCATTCGTTTGAACTTTTATCTGTTTTTGCTTTTTCCTTGACCCTGTGCCAGAAGACGGTGCACTCTGCACCTGGAGGGAGGAGTGCAGGGGTCCATCTTACCCTGTCGGGTAGTTTTGCAATAAAGCTTTTTAATTTACCTTCTGCCTTCTTGTGTCTTGTGTCCCTTTAATGTGTTCGGCCTGAGCCAGCCGTAACACCCACCATGTCACAAGAAATTAGGTGACCGATGTAGCGGTAGAAACCTAAGCCAAGCACAAGGTAACCTCTCAAGTCCTTGTTAACTTTGTTCTTTGTTTTGGGACAAAGCAACCAAAGCCTTAGGCTCTCAGCCAGATACCTTCAGAGGCCAAGCTGAAAGTTGTCACAACTCTGGACGTGGATGTAGAAGCTACCATGCGCCTGAATCAGTAGGTCCCTGTGAGAAGGCAATTGCCATGGTATCCCAGATAGCATTGAAATCAGCTCTGGGAACCCCGTCTTCTGTGGCCATCTTGGGGCTATGAGAATCAAGGAAAGAGCTCCCTGACATACCTGTTTCAATGTCGCCCCGATCAGAGGGACAGGTGGAAAGGCATAGTAGAGCACCCCTGCAGGCCAATCATGTGCCAGAGCATCCATACCCAATGGAGCGTCCGCTTCCCTCAAGGAAAAGTAGAGGTCACAGTGTGAGCTAGCCCTGTAGGCAAACAGGTCCACAGAGGCTTTCCCAAATCGTGACCAGACCTGCTCCATAATTTGTGGATTCAGGCTCCATTCCAATGCCAAAAGGGGTCCTCTTGAAAGGGCGTCCGCCCCATAATTTAGTTCACCGGTGACATGAGTCGCCCTAAGGGACAAGATTCTTGGAGCACACCATGTGAGCATCCTCTGTGCCAATCCTAGGAGGGCCCGAGACCTTGCCCCTCCCTCTCTGTTGATGAAGGACACTGTGGTCCTGTTATCTGATTTCACCAGGATGTGTTGTCCAGCAATCAGACCTTTATTGAAGAAATATTTTAGAGACAGGAATATGGCCAACAACTCCAGGAAGTTGATATGCAATCTTGCTTCCTATTCATTCCAAAGGCCGCGGGCGTTCTGATTTCTACAGATCGCCCCCATCCAGTTTTTGAGGCGTCCGTCGTGATGACACCCTTCCCAATGAGACCCCTTTTGTGAAAACGGACAAGTCTCTCCAGGATTCCAGGGCCTCCAGGCACTCTGGGTCTATCCTAACCCTCTCTGCCTGATTAGGCAAGTTGGATTGTATTCGTTGGTTTAGCCATACCTGTATGGGCCACATTTTCAGTAACGCGTGTGGCACACAGGGAATGGCTGCCGCCAAGAGGCCTAAGAGGCGTTGGCAGGTTTTCACAGGGACCCGTTGGTCCAATTTAAAAATTTCCAGGCAACAGCGAATGGAGGAAACTCGTTCCTTCGAGAGCCATGCTCTGTATTGAACAGTGTCGATCTGTACTCCCAAAAATACGGTAACCCGCGATAGAATCAAATCGCTTTTTTGTAGGTTTATGACAAAACCAAGAGACTCAAGGTGAAGAATCACCCTATAGGAGTGTGACTGGGCCTACTTTCTACTTTCAGCTAGAATCAGCAGGTCATCCAGGTAATTCATGACCCTGAGTCCTTGATTACTAAGAGGGGTCAGGGTTGCATCCAGACATTTGGTAAATGTGCGCGGAGTAGTCTTTAAAGGGGACCTCAGATGGATTTTTTTAATTTTTATGGTATTTCTGTGGGCTATCTAGACCAGACCTGCTCATTACGTCGATCGCGATCGACCGGTCGATCGCGGAGGCATTACTGGTCGATCGCAGCGTGACATTAATATTTTTTTTTTTCCCGCAGCGTGACATTAAAAAAATTGTCAGCCAATCAAACATCCCGTTACTTGATTGACATACAGGGCAACCAATCAGATGACAACTGAATCTTGAGTTGTATCCTCCCATCACTTGATTGACATACACGGCAGCCAATCAGATGAGAGCTTTAGGTCATGCTCATGCAGCTTCTGAAAACAACGGCGCGAAGGTGGAACGCGGCGAAACATATCAAGCTAAAACAATCAGATTTCGGACTGTTCATGGAAAATACGACATGGACTTCCCACCCAAAAGCCAGGTGAGAAAGAGAAAGGTGGAGGAACTAAAATCCCTGTTCGGACAGCAGCAACTTCAAAGCGAAACGCCCCCACCATCTTCCGGGTGAGTGACGCTGTGATGTTTCTCTGCACGCTAAAACATACTGGTTGGGAGTTGATGTGGCTTTATTATTAAAATCATACGAGACACTGTTCATACAGCATAACCTCCTTGACTACTCTCCGTTCTCTGCACGTTTCCCTGTCCCGCAGCGCGAGCGTTTGCAAAACACACTTTCGCGCTGCGTTCAGGGACAGTCTGTAAAATACACCGCTGTAAATCTCCGTACCAAAAGAGCCATTTTTATGCCTTCCTTCACTAAATTAAACGTGTCCGGAGCCATAACAACCTGCTACAACTGTGGTTATCAACTGGCGGCCTGTGGACCACTTTAGATTTGCTGGAGTTTTTTTTAGAGATGACATTATAAAGTTAAAAAAAATCTAATGATTTTTTAACATTTATTAATTAAAGTAAAATACCAGATTCTTATAAAGAAGGGGGTGGGGATCAGTTTCTACCATCTTTTTTTAAATAAATTTTAAAAAATCTATATTGCTGTCACCATCACCCCATTTGGTCCCTACGGGCGACCAAGTGCCCACGGGCACCACGTTGGTGACCCCTGATTTATTACATGTGTTGTGCAATATTGGCTTATTCAGTTATGCAAGGTACATCAACATAGGTACATTGTACATAAAAAGAATCCTTAATACTGTACATTTGAAGATAATTATGTTTTGCATTTTTGTATTGGGTAGATCTTTTTGACTTGTTTTTTTATAAGTAGCTCGCATGCTGAAAAAGTGTGAGCACCCCTGATCTAGACCCTATTCCTTCAATTTAATGCACAAAATAATTCTTAGATAATCAATTATACCCTTTTTAATTCTGCCATTTTTAACTTTCGTTTTGAACGACCGGTTTCTGATACAAGTTCTGAAGACCACGCCCTTCAACAATCTGTTTACGCCCTCTGTAACAGCCAGTATCTGTAATGTGTTGTTGTTTTAAAATTAGCTCTTTTTTTATAACTCATTTGCAGTGATGTCACTAACGCCTTACAAAGTAACGCGTTACTCTTGTCGGACCACTTTTTTCAGTAACTAGTAATCTAACGCGTTGCTATTTAAAATCCAGTAATCAGATTAAAAGTTACTTTCTCCAAATTATTTTGCGTTACTTTTTTGTAATTTTCTGTTGTACTGTAATTTTATTTTATTTACTCAATGCGCCTCGGCCGGGGAGTGATAAAAAAAAAAAGACGGAAACTCGATCAGCTGCTCTGACTGAAACCTGACACCGCAGCGTGCGTGACAGTCAGGAGCTGTGAGCTGAGTGCGGCGCTCAGCTCACAGCTCCTGACTGTCACGGAGGAGCTGAGAGGAGGACCACTTTCACTGCAGTTCAGTTACATTTGGAGTCGCAGCACAAGCCTCAAAGCAGAGAGCTGCTGCGAGTCAGGAGGTCCCCCCGCACCACCACCCCGCGACCAAAACAACAAGCTTGACTTCGGTGCAGCCCCCCCACACCTCCTGCTGTGTAGAAACTTGTGTGGCAGCTTTAGCTGGGTCTTCTGGTATTTACATACAAATACATTCTTTGTTCTGGTTTCTTCTGGTATTTACGCAAACAAGCTCATCTACAGCTCCATTCAGTGTCAGGAGAACGCACAGCATGATGTAGCCCTTTACAGAGTTCAACCTGTGTGAGAACTGGGGCTTTGATTCAGAAATATATTTTTGTTATTACTTTATGGATAGAAAAAAGTATGGATATATACTGCAGTTGTTCAGCATATTGTTTTTGTACTATTAGTGCTTAGTGTATTCTTAGTTTAGAGTATTTCTTAATTCATATCTTAGAACGTATTTCTGTTTTTCTTTTACAATTTATATGTTTGTTTGGATGTAACTAAGACCCATGTGTACACAGTTTTCTAAAATAAAAATAAAAAACTCTGATTTTGATGTTAAAAGACTGTCTTTATTATATTATTTATTTTAAAAAGTTTTTACAGAAATACTTTTTTGTAAAAATATTATTTGTTTAGTGAAGTCAAGAAGACACTATTTTTTATATAAAGCAAGTATTCCTTTATTCATTCAACCTTCATTTATGATGATATATCAAGAAATATTGCCTTATTTTTTATAAAAAGTATTTGTTTAATGACCTCAGACTTTTATGTTTCATAAAAACAAGTATTTATGTTTAATGAAGTCAAGAAAGACCATTTTGTTTTTGAATATTTTTACTAGTAATTATTTTATTAATACATTTACATTTTTTATGTATTGTGACAGAGAGGGTTCTTGTCAGCAGCTGCTGAAAGTAACTAAAGTAACTTAGTAATCTAACTTAGTTACTTTCCAAATCAAGTAATCAGTAACTTAACTAAGTTACTTTTCCCAAAGACTAATCAGTAACTTAACTAAGTTACTTTTTCAATGTAACTATGCCATCACTGCTCATTTGACTTACTGTTAGTGCTAGCTTAAGATAACTTACCGAAACCCGTCTGAGCGCGCCGCAATTTGCTGCTCCTTTTAGCATGAGACCACCCGAATCCGATGCTAATGTTAGCTTGTTCCTCTTCCGGTGTTCGCCAGCTCCGCTCGTTTCACGCGGCGATTTTGGGAGTTATCGCTGTTCCAGTCAAGACAACACAAAGTTCACCAAGTGTCTCCCGTAAATTAATCCGTAAGGAGAAGGTCCTCGCTGCTGCGAGGCTCCTGTGAGGCTTCAGTGAGGCTGTACAGTTGAAGCTCCGCTCCATCAAGCCAGAAGAGGGTCCCGTCGCAACCGGTCTCTACGCCGGGGGTATGCTCGTTTAATTTTTGCCGGCGGCGCGTTGGGAGAGATCGCAAATACACTAAAAATTGAACTAAAACATAAAAATAACAATTATACTTTATTTATAAAGCCATTTAAAAAACCACAGCTGCAACAAAGTGCTGTACACATGAAATTAATAACATATAAACAAAAGATGAGATGAAATCATGAAAAACAACAGTCATGTGTTTAATACAGAAGTGGGTTGAGCCTAACATGGGGTTGCTAGGTGAGGGGCTGGACTCAGGTTGGGGTGGGTTGTCCTCTCTCGCTTGTGACGTCACAAGCGAGATTGACTTCCAGTTTATTTCAAAAACGAAACCTATATTATCACAGTAAAATAAATCTACTTAGAGTAAATAAACCACTGGGTGCATTTTTTTGGCCTTAGGACTGTTTTTTTATGAAGTAAATACCCAAAGTTGAGTGAAAAAACATTAAAAAGTGAATTTTGAATGTGTGGTCCCCTTTAAACCAAAGAGTAAAGCTTTGAATTCATAAGTGTTACCTTCGAAGGCAAAGCGGAGGAACTTCCTGTGTTTCCTCCATACACCTATATGGAAATAGGTATCTTTTAAATCCATTGTACACGCGTAGTCTCCAGGTCTCACAGACTGGAGGACTTGCCGTAGTGTAAGCATCTTGAACTTAAATGTTTTAATCCTCTTGTTGAGAGTCCTGAGATCCAGAATTGGTCTCAGGGAATTATCCTTTTTGGGCACCAAGAAGTATTTGCTATAGTGGCCAGAGCGTAGCTTGCATCCTGAGACCAGGCTTACCACTCCCTTTTGCAGCATTGTTTAGACTTCCTCCCTCAGTACGTGTGCACATTTAGGGTTAATTTTAGATTGCAACACCCCTGTAAAGCGGGGCGGTCTCTTTGAGAACTGCAACTTGAGCCCATGACGTATCGTTGTCATGACCCACTCATTTGGTAAACACGCCTTCCAGGCCTGCGCATACACGCTAAGCCTGGAGGGCATGTTGAATTGCTGCTCGTCGTGTTTTAGCGCCAGAGGGGTGACCTTTGACCCCTCTTGCACTCCTCTGAGCAGGTTGGTCGGCCCGAAAGAAGATATCGCGAGATCTGACCGTCCTTGGCAGAACTCGTGTATCTTGCTGTGGTTCATAGTTTGACCATATGATTTGTTTATAAAAATGGGACTCGAGTCAAGAACCAGGGCAGTCTGTGCTTTGGTACTTTTATTTTTGTACATGTCTGAAACAGTGTTTGTTTTGTTTACACATGCAAAGCTCGAGTCATGTTTGGTGCGCGTACACATGCCAGTCACTCCTCGTAGTCTTTTACAAGGGGAGACTGGACTCAAGAGGTCAAGTTCCCGTACCACATGGGCGGGCAAACCTGTAAAATTGTCAAATCGTCCTGTTACATCAGGTTCGAGTCTGTTTTCCACATTGAGTCACTGAAGAGGTCCTTGGCCGGTACTGGAAGGCTTTGCCGCCACCAGCGGGTCTCTTCCGTGGTGGGCCACGCGTGTCTTCCTTTGGGGGTGCAAAGCTTTTCCTTGGCAACCCCTCGCAGAGGGCTTCCGCATGTGTACATCTTTTTTCTAACCTGGCCTGGACGCGTTCCAATGCTTCCCCGAAGAGTCCCGTCGGCTCGATGGGGTGCTGGAGGAAAGTGGACCTCTGGTTTTCTGGGAGGTCCGACAGAGTTAGCCAAAGATGGCCTGGGAGGTCCGACAGAGTTAGCCAAAGATGGCGTTGGGCGACAGCTATTGCCGCCATTGCCTTGCCTTGGGAAATGGCTATTGTCCCCATCATGCGGAGCATGAGGTCCGAAGCACGGTGGGCCTCCTCCATGGCTTCCGTCGCATCCTGCTCGTCTTTTGTTACCTGGATATGTTGGAGTTTTTCCGCCAGTTATGCCTGCACCATGGTCGATGCATTCATTGCACGAGTTGCGAGGCCCTGAGCCTTGTAGCACTTCTCGAGTTGTTTCTCCGAAGCGTGACAGGCCCTGCTGGGTCGTGTAGGTTTCGTCCCCGTGACTGTGGGGGCCAAGTGAGCCGCCAGAGTCTCCTCTATCGGGGGTGCGTTGGCGAGGCCTGCTGTCTCCATTCCCGCGACGTCAAGGAGTCGGGATAATGGTAGCATGATGGAAGCTCCGGATTTCGCCCAGGAGCGTTTTAGCTCCACGAGGAAGTCCGGGCAAATTAGTATTTTCTGTGACGTTGTCGATTGTTTCGCGTAGAAGTAGCTCCCCGCTAGCCTCGTAGCCTGTTGGCGAGGGTTGGGGTCTGGCCACGTGACCTGCAGGGCATCTGCCGCCCTATGGCACAGGTCGAACAAGGCAGGTACCGACAGGTCCGGTTCCGGTAAGATTTGCGCCAGGTTCTGGGAGGAATCAACAGTTCCCCCTTTGTGACCATATTCGGCATCTTGGTCGGACACTTCAGACGTTGAGTCCTCGGCGGCAACTGAGGAGTCCGACATGTTGTCCTCTCTGACTCTACCGTTACATTCCAGGTCCACGTTGTCAGACTCCGGTTCAGGAGGGAGCACTTTAGTGCGATGTGCGACCTTCAGCGCCGCGTTCCTAGCCATTGATTTGGCCAACGCGTCAGCCCGTCGTTTCCTCACTACTGCCGACATTCGACGGCAGTGAGAGCAGGAGTCGGGTAATTCCAGCGCTTTCCTCGCGTGCAGTATCCCTAGGCAGACAGGACAGGCCTCGTGGGTGTCCATCGCAGAGAGGGAGTAGCCGCATCCGCTGGGGCATGGGAGCAAGCGAGGACTCGTCGTCTTGGTTTTCCTCCTCCTTTTCCTCCGTTTTCCCTTCTCGGGAGCCATGTCCGGCGAGAAGCGTTGAAGTTGTTCCTAGTTTTCTTTTGTTTGAAACCGTCTTTTCCGTCGTCTTGCTTTCGCTGGTTAGCCTGCTAATGGCTAGCAGGAGGTTGTGACGCAGTTAGCGCCGTCGAGCGAAAAGCTGCGGAAAGAAGAAAACTTTGAAGGTGAGTAGTAAAAAGCTGGACCAGCTTTCGCCAGCCTAGCAATACGCAGGAAAATTTCTCTGTACACTCAGTGTAAGGAGCAAACTCACCTCAGTAGAGCGATGCGACAACAGAAAAGTCCCACGAAGTTCAGGTGTTAAGTAAGGTGAAGGGCAAAAAGAGAAAGATGGAGGGGCGCAGACCGCTTAAGTACCCAGAGGGCGGGGCCTCTGGCGCGGCGGTGACGCCCCTAGCCGTAAAGGCGTGAGTATATTCCTTCAGGTAATCGTGCGGGGGCGCAATTCCCATAGCAAGTATGTTGCACTGAGAGACCAACTGAAAGGGAACCTGCTGTTTATTGTTTTACCCCCTGAAATAACTTTGGCTTCCCAAACAAAACAGCAAACATTGTATGCACAGGAATACTGAGATCAATCACAAACAGAGGTTACATGAAGAGCAAAAACCGTGCAATAGAAAATACTTCAGTATATGTAATAGATGATACCCAGAGTAGGAGTCCCATATTAGCACCGTGCTTGTTGACCCATTGTCTCCTGTTGCAACCCAGCGCCTGTCTTCACTGACACATACATGAGATTTGCTGGGAGTGACCCTGAAGGCATCAAAGTGAACACAGTAAACACTGCAACATAAAATCAGTCGTGTGTTTTTGAGTAATACACAGCTGGATACAAAAAGTTTATATCACAAAATAACAAATATGGGTAAAAGTATCCGATAATATATTCTTCTTTCAGAGTTTTGAAGGAACTTAGCTGGAGTTGTCCCCTTTTTATTAAAGACACTTCATGTCTGTAAATTAACTTTTTTCTTCTTCTTCAAGGTGAACAAAGCGTAATATATTGAATCGTTTGTTAATGTACCACCAATCTGATTTCCACAAAAGTTTTTTTTTTCTTACACTAATCTTACCCTACTGTGCAAAGAAGTAAGCATGGCCATTTTGACTAAATGACTGACGTTTTGTGTCAGAAATAGAGCAAAATCTTTGTTCTGTTTTTAGTATTGTAAACATCAGAGTGTTACATGTTTTGAAATGTATCGAAATCATTGACTTTTCTGACATAGATTTTTAAATGAAATTCTGACATGGTGCTTTCAACTAGTGTGAATCCAATGTTTGGACAATTGTGGGTGCTTTAAATCATCCTGATGCATGTTCAATAATCCACTTAGAAAATATGCTGGGAGTTAGAGGTGTGATTATATAGATAATGCCAGCATTA
The DNA here is from genome assembly GCA_038048925.1 of Garcialebias charrua. Lineage (NCBI taxonomy): Eukaryota > Metazoa > Chordata > Actinopteri > Cyprinodontiformes > Rivulidae > Garcialebias > Garcialebias charrua. The sequence continues at coordinate 29,868 of JBBPBX010015808.1, forward strand.
CTTGCAGCATAGAGGACAACAGCTGATCGTGGTCCTGCAGACTGAAGACAGGGACAGCTGGAGTCATCCCAAAGACCCAGACTGGAGACTAAATGAAAGATTTACTCTTATTATTGGGAAATGCTGTTTTTCTTGACAGTAAATAAAGCAGGACAACAAAAATATCTGCTACCCCCACATCTTTTCAGCTTTAATTTAAATACTTATCTGAACTACAATCTGAAATTGTTCTAAGAAAAGTTCCCCACAGTCTGTCTAGCTCTCTGCTGTGATGGCTATACTGTACTAGTGGAGGAGCTAACTACTGTACATTTTGTTTGTGCTGTGAACCACTCATTTTGAAGTAAAGTACCACTTCATCCAATCCACTGGCCTCTGAGAGTATGATTATGACAGGATGGGTCCACAATTGTTACATTGGTGCCGTGACTCAGGACTTCAATCAAGCACATCGAACCTGTAGCCGTCCTGTCTGCTGTATCGCTTCTTGGAGGCGTTGGTTTGCAGTGTTTTTTGGTTCAAGCTCACACCTGACATGGTAGCATTATAGTGCAGCGTACAAATATGTATTGCTGTACAATGTGACACAGTGAAGTTTTGTGTCCCACACAAGTTTTGGATTTTATTTTATTTTTGAAGTTGGTGATTTCATTTCCCATGGTGTTTTGAATTTTGGATGTCTATTCATTTTCAAATTTCTGAACGATGTCTGCTCATGGTAACCGCTTCTGGTTTGGCACATCTGTTGGTATTGGTAGGGGCAGGGGTATACGTACTCCCATTCCTATTTTTGTTGATAGTCCTACTCAGAGTGGTGTTTATGCCCTCATTGGATGCATTTCCTGGTCCCAGGGTTCATAATCCTGTTAACTACCATGCCAGCACACCTATGCCCCATGTTAGGGGCTGTAGGATATTTAAGGGGGTCAGTATTAAACTGACACCCTTTACTTTAATTATTTACTTATTCAGATTGAAAAGTATTTCACGGATTCTTTTCTTTTTCAGTTTACCCAATATTTCTGTGATTCAGTTTATGATGGACAAATAAACCATAAAGCCATTAAGTGACGAGGAGATGTTGATTTTAGTCGGTATGCCAAAAGACACTACCTTTTATTTAAAATAAATCAACTAAAATTAACACCATTACACTTGATTGACAGATTTCAATTTCTTGCAATTTAACACGTCAGTACATTTAAATTGCAGCAACAGACATAAGTAATGAGTTGACATATTATTTTTTATCTGTGGCTCTTAGCTTAATGTAGTTTCCAGCTTAGAATGAAATAAAAGCGGTTTAAGAGGAATAGGGAGAGGTTGGAGAGGTTTTAAGAGGAAGTTATCTATTTTGAGTTTAACCAGAACTGACACTTCTCCGTACGAAAACCAGCTCGACTTCACAGCACGTCCAGTAAACATCAACAACTCTGTACCTGTTGGACGTTCATCTCTGTTGTTAGAGTTGCAGAAGCAATCTGAGCTTCACAGGTTCTTGGCCCGTGGAGTCCGGTGTACCTCGGTGTGTTCATGGATTCACGTGTCGTGACGCCTGCCTTCTTCGTCAAAGACAGTGGCACGTCCTGGCCAGTTTTCAAAATAAAGCGTTCCTCAAGAAAGTTCATTAAGAACTAAAGAGCTTTTTCTCTGTGAACTTCATGGAGTCATCCATGAGTTTCAGCTGATAAGTCAGTTTTTGGCTCTTGACCAAACAATCAGCGGTCAAGACAGAGGGCTTTCAGGTCTCTGTCCATTCAAACTCTGCAGCGTTCCGGGAAGCAAAACGCTTTTACTAAAGATGTTGACAATAGGCACTCAGTCCCTGATTGGTTTGTGTGCCGGGAGAGGGACAGAAAGAGTGACTGAGAAAGTCAAGGTTAACAGGGTGGTTTGTTTAGAAAAACAAAGAGGATAGTTTAGAGAAAGTGTCCGAGTGAGGAGACTTTCAGACGCTAGTGAGTTTTAGCTGTTCCTCAGAATAAAACAAAACTGAACAAGTCAGTTTGACATATTATTCAACTCACAGTAATGCTTCACATTAAAGAATAACACAGCATATAAACACATATCATGAAAATGACAAAATGTTATTCTTTTGATTACATTAGAATAAAATTAAAGAATAGAGATAGTCTTTGTGAATGAATATGCTGTTTGATTCAAACTAACAAAGACTAAATGTCTGTTTATTGAGAGGTCAGTAAAGGTCATCACTGGACATCGTCATGTCTACTACACACCTACACCAACTCTTGCTAGTGACAGTCCTGAGTGTGCGGCTGCCCAGATGAGGTCTGTTATCCAGGAGACAGGACATCAGTTGGCTGACAGCATCATGTCATGCATGCAGCCACACAGCACAGTTGCTCCCAGTTCTACAACCACACATACTGTAGTGGGTGGTGAGGGTCAGCCCGGTTGTGTGTCTGATGTATCTCCAGGTTGTCATGCAGAGGAAGGTCAAATAACCTCCGTGTTTTGCAGGTAATGGCTCAGACTCAATTACAGCGCATGACTTGGAAGATCAGATGAGAACATTTATTAAGAAAAGTGATGTTAGGATTTGTAAGAATTATGAGGAGGTCAATATTAATACTGACCTCTTTACCTTAATTAATCTACTTATTCAGATTGAATAGTAAATTCACGGATTCTGTTCTTTTTCAGTTTACCCAATATTTCTGTGATCTTTATGATGGATAAATACACAAAGCCATTAAGTGACAAAGACGTTAACTTAGTTTGATATGTCAAAGAGACACTATCATTTATTTAAAATAAATCAACTAAATTAACACCATTACACTTGATTGACATGATTTCACTTTCTTTCAAATTAATACGTCAGCACACTTGAATCATAACAACAGACATAAATACTAGATGTTAAACATATTTAGTCTGTGGCTCTTTAACTTAAAATAGTTTCCAGCTTAGATTGAGAGGGGAAATAATAGGAGGAAAGATTTAAGAAGAATTGGGAGGTTAAGAGAGGAAGTTTATCTTGCATTTATGAAACCAGATGACACTCTTCCGTACGCGTCCAGCTAAGATATCATCACACCTCCAGCAAGCAAACAGCTGCTCCTTTACCTTAAGACGTCCGCCTTGGTTCTGGTAAAGAGCTGTGGTCAACTTTAGACTGACGAGTCGTCGGTCCCGCAAGTCCAAGCTGGACTCCACGCGTGTTTACCTTGTCGGTGTCGGTGATACTCGCTTTCGTCGGCAGAAGTCGTGACAGTCGTGGCTTCTTGGCTCAAGATAATTTATTCCAGGAAGGAATAACAAAGTTTTTGAGCTTACGCTCGGAGTGGACCCATAACAACATGTTATCAGTCCCAGCTGGATGACGAGTCCTTAGCGCGTGACTGTTGGTCATTCAGCTCTTTGGAAAGTTCACATCATCTTTCGAAGCTCCCAGAAACTCTGAGGAACCTGCTGGTTCCTTCCAAACTCTGCAGACTCTTGCAGACTCTCGCAGACTCTCGCAGACTCTACCGTTCCAGCCACAGCTTAGAACTTAAAGCAGGATTCAAAGAGAGGAGTTCACTTGTCTTATCACGACCCAAGGTTACAGCCAGAGCAGAGGGAGATTTGTTTAGGAAAAGACAGAGAAGCTGGAGCCTTGTTCATGAAAAACAACGGATTAAACTGTCTTCTTATTTCTAAACAAAACAGTCGGGTCTCTGTGACCCGAGATTTCCCTTTAACACAGCAGTGAACACAGTTTAACTCTTAAAGAATAACACAGCTTAAAAGCACACATCATGAAAATGACAAATGTTATTCTTTTGATCACATCAGCCTAAAATCAAAGATAGAAATAGTCTCTTTTGGTGACTATATTTATCAGATTACAGCTTAATGAATGATTTTGTAGTAAATGTCTTGCTTTACTGAGAGGTCAGTAAAGGTCATCACTGGACAGTTCAAAAGTACACAGGTGTCTTAAAAGTGGACAAGGTCATGCCCACTACATCTCCCCCCTTTTGGAAGCCATCGCCAGTCCTTGGGGATGGGGTCCAACACGAAAGGAAACCTTGAACTGTCTTTGATCTTGAAGTAATCCAGTAAGTGGAAAAGAAAAATCAAAAATTATAATCCCATAAAGTTTTTGGAAATTTCATACTGTTCGGAGGTAATCCCATTGCGAAAAGCTTTTAATCCTTTGGAAAACAAAGTCTGTTAACTCTTGGAAAACAAAGTCTGTGATCCCTTGGAAAGCAAAGTCTTATAATCCACAGCGGTAATTCCACAGCAGTAAATCCACAACGATTAGTTTTGTTGATTGATCAGCAACAATTGTTTTCATAATCAGCATGTAGAGGGGATCCCTCGATTGACGCAGAGGAGGCGACCCTTGGATGAAGGTTGAAGACCAAGCGTTGGAGCTGCAGGTCCCCACATCGAAGGTTGTTGGCTGGTTGGTTTCCAGTCAGTGCCACTCTGGTTCTATGTGTCATGCAATTATGTGGTTTTTTAAGGTGGGCTTATGATTGGGATTTTACATTAAGCCTTACCTATATGCACCTGGTATGTAAGCTATCATGGTTTAGATCAGCTACACTTACCAATTAAGGGGTGGATCAATTCTGTAAAATTAGATATAGGGATTTGTACCTATAAAATTTTGGAGGGCTTCTGTAACGAAGGCCTCTAATTCCAAACTATTCCTCCATTCATTACTTAGTTTAGGTTAAACTAAAATAAAAATGAAATATAGTTTGATCTAAATGTCTGTTGTCTTTTAGACGAACGACGTAGGATTTGGTATTCCTAATAAATTTTGAAGTCTATGGCGAGACTCATCAAAATGAATAGATAATCTAGAATAGAAACGATCGAATCGGTTCAATTTAGAAATTGTGAGACCAGTGTAGTTTATGGTACCTTAAGTAGCTTTAAACTACATTGACTCTTCAACGATTGAGATTTAACAAAACGAACTGCATGTTGGCATAGTTAAATCCATATCATTCATTAACCAATGTTAATACAAAACCTTTTTGGCTGGGAGTGTTCAGAACCAAACAATATCTCAACTAATGACAACAGTAATGACTAAACAACAAGGAAACAACGTTTCACTGCTTCGACACACTCTTGTCGTCAGATTCCAAAGTGCAACACACAAGAAAACAGGTCTCAACTTTATGACCGAGGTCAAATTAAATCTCGTGGATTTAAACGGTTGTTAAGGTCAGTTTTTTGTTGTGGGTTTTAGGCTTAGCGTTTCTAAGTTCAAATTGGACAATGCGACTTATAGGGTGGGAAATACAGTAGTTTAAACCTGATTAGTTTATTTACTAACTTGTGTTTGGACGACCCATGAAGTCGGTGAGTTTGTGAGATCTTTGTCTTTTGTGGAGTCATTGAACGCCTTGTCTTTGTCTTGGGCATGACCTAACATCACCCCCCTGAGGTCATGGGGGACCACGAACACAGGTGAGGACGTCCGTCCATGGGCACAAGTTAGGATGCCACCGTTTAGTTTAAGCTGTTCGCGCAGCTGAGAGAAGACGGTACACAGGAATCGTTTAGGTTTTGGCCAACGCATCTTCTTACGTTTACCTCTTTCCGTGTAATTCAGGTGTGTCACGACCGTCGGCGCAGTCGCAGGCGTGTCTGATTGTACAGACTGCGATGGGTCACTGTCGTTGTGTGTGTCTTCCCACTTCTTGACTGAAGAGGTGCTCCTTGAGTCTGTAAGAACTATGTCATTTCTGACTAGTTCTAGGCTCAAATGTTCCTGAACCAAGGTTTCATCGAAAGCTTGGCTGATAGCCGATTTACCTGTCCCAGGGGACAGTACAGCAACCTCGGTGTGGGGTCCTTGGATCTCCACACCTTTCTCTACCTGTGGTAGGTAATGTGAGTTTGCCCCCATTTTGTCTGATGAGGGGTCCTCGTAATCTGCAACAATGATGTCCAAGTGACTGTCAGCGTTTGGTTGACTGTCATTTTCTGGACTCAGATGCCCTTGAACCAAGGTTTCATTGAAAGCTTGGCTAATTGCCGAATTACCTGTCCCAGAGGACAGTACAGCGTCTTCGGTGTGGGATCCTTGGATCTCAACACCTTTCACTACCTGTGGTAGGCAGTGGTCAGGGAGTGCTGAATGTGTCAGCTCACAGAGGAGGTTCTCTTGTTGGGCCAGAGTTTGGTCCAACTTTTGGGTCTCTTCTGTCTCACCTGTAGTTGAAGGTTCACTTACCGGGCTCTCGTCCTCGGATGAGCAGTCCCTTGTGTCCTCTGCGGTACCTGCGGTTAGGCAGTCTGTATCGCAACTAGGAAGCACTTTTATTGGCAGGGGTTTTCTCACTGTGCTCCACATTTTCCGTCGACCATAATCTATAATCGCGTTGAAGCGGTTTATAAAATCTTGGCCAACCAAAAATGGGAATGAGTCAAGTTTAGACACGTACACCGGGTGGTGTATTGTCATTTCGCCAATCTGCATGTGAACCATAGCCATAGCTGTTAGGGTTGTTCTCGTCTCTGCGAGACCCTGTAGCTCAATAGCACATTTCTCAAAGGGTATTTGCCTGTCAACACCGTTAGCGGCGGTCCTCAGCTCCTCGAACAGCTTGGCCGACATAATGGTTATATCAGAACTGCCATCCAGGAGGGCTTCACGCTCAAGGACACCTTCCAGTGTGATAGGCAGGTAAGCTTTCTTAGCCACCCCCCTTTGTATAAAGTTACACAGAAACCTCACAGGTCTTGTCCCACGTTTCTGTTCACGTGTGACTCTGTCTGTGTAATCTTGTTTACTGTCAGCATCTTGTTCGCTGTCAGCATCATGACCTTCAGGATGTTGTTGTGTGTCAGCAATTGGTTTGCTGTCAACATCCATGGCAATGTCAGAAGTAGTGTGCGCTGAGTTATTTGTGTGCTCTGAGTCTTTGTGAAAGACAGTGCTACACATCGCTCCAGGTTGGTCAATGTTGATAGTGTCATTATCAATGATAACGCCACTCATTGTATCAGGTTGGTCAAGCACAGTAACATTCAAATCTACTGACAAACTACTTACTTCCTCTGTCTCTTCCGAGCATAGAGGTGTTGGGCCATTATTCCGGGACATTCGTGACTCTTTGCCTGTCTTGAACTGTTCTGTTCGAGGCGCGGGAGGTGCAGTTCCAAGGCTCGGGGGTGTCTGTTGGGACCACGCATAGTTACATGAGTATAGGTCCTCATCCTTCAATTTCTTTTGAAGTCCACCCACCGATTGACCTCGGTTTTCACCCATCTGGTTCGATCTGAACCGTTGTGGGTCTCTTAGAGAGTGAACACCTACCTTTTGTGGTTCGTTGCTTGTCTCAGATTTTTCAATCTGAGGTGCTTCAGGGGCGGGGCTCCCTTTAAACCATTTTGAGTCACTGTTCCAACTGGCACCAACATTTCGTTGTTTGTCAGTTTGAAAATCTTGTTTATTCTTGCTTGCATTATCCAACCTTTCTATCAACCGACGTATGTTCTCCATCTCCTCTGAGGTCAGAGGGCCTTTAATACGACAGTGTTTATTCTCGCTTTCTGTAGGAGAGAGAACCTCTTCTATTTTTAGCGACTGGGATACGACCTTTTGACCTGGGCACACCTCAGAGGGTGTTTTGCTTTGCATGTGAGCCTCAAAGACCGTTACAGCACCCTGTTTGATTTCATCCAAAGATGTTACTTCTAAATATTGCTAATGACTGCAGACACCAACAAATGAGCACTCATGCACATTTTGAATTTTCATTTTTTTCTCCACAATAATTTTCTAAATAAACTTACAGGTTTTGTAACTTTTGTCTCATAATATTCTTGTGACATCTCACAGGTGGAAGACAAGAAAGACAGTGATGATGAGAAGTGTGATCGCAACAGACCATGGTGGAAGAAACGTTTTGTGTCGGCCATTCCCAAAGGTAATAAATCCAAAAAAAGCTTGTTTGTTTGTCATCCTTTTTGTCTGAAACGGAAGAAAACTTCTGTTCATTTAAAAGTGATTCTTTTGGTAGCACCCTTTATTTTTTTATTTTTTTACTGTAGTTGAAAAAACTTTTCCTAATCATAAGTGACATGAAAAGTAACTCTTTAAAGGGCAAAGCAGTGCTGATTTTAATGTGAGAAGGAGAATGATGAGCCACTGCTGAAAAAAACTCTGTTTGGAAAATGTTTTTTCTTTTTGTTCGAAGTTACTGCAGCGATGTGTCCAGTTCTTTTTCTCCCAGATCTCACAAGCTGCAGCGCTCTATAGACTTTTCAAAGCTGATCAGTCACTAAAGGAGCTTTAGTTGTGTAGATAATGTAGCTGTAGCCCTCCCAGCAGTGCTGTCAGCAAGCAGCTAATGGTCATTAGATAGACCTCTCTGTCATCAGCACTGATAGATGACACATATGTTGCTGCTGTTCTACTCTACAACTATCTCTCATACATCTGTCTGGAAAATAATGAGCCGGGCCCACACGAAAGGGCTGCTTATTATTCTTTGAGATAATGATTTTTCTTTAATAAACAACAAAATGATTTTCAGAAAATAAAGAGAACTGTGTGCACATGAAACAAGAGAGCGGTGAAGAGAAGTCAGCCTCTCACCAAACTCCAGTGGAGTTGTTGCTCTGCGTGGTGGCTCGGTCAGTTGTCCTGCAGAGTGGCAGCCTGTGATTGAAAGGCCAACCCTGTCTTGTGTTCCTCACAGTGCTGTATTGGACGGCTGAGAGCGATATCCCAGGTAACGCTTTTCCACGCTGTCGTCACCAAGCTAGCTTTACTGCTGCAGGGCTGCGTGCCACGCTGCTTCGTAGCTGTAGATCTGTGATGCGACATGGTGTAGCCTGAGTCACAGAGTCACGCTCCTCATATGTGCATCTGTTTGAACACCCCTCTTCTGTTTTTTTTAATTATTATATTTTTGCAACAGTTTCATTTCATTGTTTGCATAGAACAGAACTTCAGTGTGAAGATAATTTAAGTTTTTCATCTGCTGCCCAAGTTTAGACTCATGTTTATTCAGTTAGCAACAATGTTGATCGAATAAACGTCTGTAGGAAATTTTGCATTTTTTTTTATCCTGAATGTTTTATAAATTACACTAGACCTTTGTGAAATTCAGCTGCAAGCCAAAGGTTTCATTCTCAAGTTTTAATTTTTTGCTTATTGTGTTTTAAAGTGACTATACATCCACAAAAATAACTGGATATTAAAGTGGCTGTCAATAGGTGACGCACGATGAGCCTGTCGTTGTATCATCGTTGTTCCTCTGTCCTGGTCAGTCATCGCATGTCTCCTCTCCACAGCTCCCATCACAGCTTTTAAGAAAAGGGACAAACAAGAGAAGAATGATTCAGCGCAGGAACGTGTCACACAAGGTCAGTAGCAGTTTGTTTATAAATCCTTGCTGGCCTGAGACACATGCACCAGGTGGATTTTATTTGAATTCAGCTCGTTTGTGTGTGCTTTTGTCAGATGAGCCGTTACCCCGGCAGAGCAGTCAAGCCCAGGCAGCGGAGGACATCTTGGACAAGTACAGGAACATCAAGAAGCCGAGTGACGTGGCCTCAGCAGGGGCCTCTTATGATGGACCAGGAGGTCGGGGAACAAAACCTACACACAGGAAACGCTGTTGCAGCAGACAAAATATTTAGTGTTCTTTTTATTTTTGTTTTCAGATCTTTGTGTTGAAGACAATGGGAATGACCCTCCAAGAGAAGATGCTCTGCAGAACATTTCTGCTGATGACCTGCCTGACTCCGCCAGCCAGACGGCACAGCAACATGATTCCAAGTTCTCCTTCAGGTTACACGCTCAACCTCCCGTGACAAGCTAATCTTCCAATTGCCTTATGCCATTTAATTTTTATAGCAAATATTGCCATGTGGTCATTATTAATTATCTTTTTTCAGTGATGCAAAGAAGAAGCTGAGGTTGGCTTTGTGTTCTGCTGACTCAGTAGCTCTCCCCATCATGGCACCAGCAACCACACGTAATGGGCTGCCTGATCACATGGATCCAGAAGGTAGAAGTCCATCAATATCTGTGACACGCTTATACAGGTAGTCCCCGACTTACGAGCGCCCTTACATACGAGGTCCCGGACTTAGGAGCTGGCGAACGAGCAGTAAATTTGTAAAAAATACTGCACTTTTTTGTGTTTTTAGATGAAAGTGTGTTAGCTAACCGTTTGGAAACACGTTTCTGAGCATGTTCATGAACTAGTATGAATGTTTTTGATGAAAAACGAGTGTTCGTAGTAGCGCTAGCTTAAATTTTCCGACTTACGACAGAAAATCCGGACTTACGAGAACACGTGTTTCATGTTCCGACGTACGAATTTTCGTCTTACGAGCGACTCGCAGGTACGGAACTCGCTCGTAAGTCGGGGACTACCTGTACTTTAAAATTATTATTACTTTTTTTTTGTAGGCGTTAATTCAGAGGAAAGCGCTGGACTGATGTTAATCTCTTTGTTATGATGAATAAGTAACACGATAAAATGATTTGAAAGAAAAAAGTCTGTGTGTTAACCAAACAACACAATTATTATCACTTGAACAAGTTTTTACAATTTCTCCAAGGTGTAGGTATCATTGTCACAGGTCTCCATAGGGACCAATGTGCATACCCCTGTTGTTGGCAAACATCCATTCTGCTGGAAGTGTCCTCAAGCAAAACAGCAATTCTGTACAACCTCCAGATTCTGACTCACCTTTGAAAGTTTTGGGCAAGGTTAAAGAAAAGTCCCACTGCTGTGTATTGAATCATAACACACGCGTAATCACACAAATTACTACTAACCCATCAATTTATCAAACAGATGCAAGTGCCTCGTAAAATAAAACCTTTTATTTTGACTTTCTTTCTCAGCCTCACTTGTAACCAAAATAAGGACAAGCTACTACAGGTAGTCCCCGATTTACGAGCGCTCTGATCTACGAGGTTCCAGACTTACGAGCTGGCGAATTTTTGGAAAAAACGCAAAAAATACTGAGTTTTCATGTGTTTTTTCACCACAGTTCGTTAGCTAAACATGTGGACACACGTTTCCGATCATTTTTATGCACTCATAAGCAGTTTTTTGATGAAAAACGAGTGTTTGTAGTCGCGCTAGCGAAACCGTTCCAATTTACGAGCGAAATTCCGGATTTACGAGAGACATGGCAACCGTTCCGAAATACGAGATTTCCGGTTTACGAGCGCCTCGTTGTAATGGATCTCGCTCGTAAATCGGGGACTACCTGTAAATGAGCAAAACCTACAAAGTCTAAAAGTCTTCAGTCACATTGTGATGGGATGGCAGCAGCTTGTTTTCTCACCAGGTGAACTTTTGTTAGCAGCAAGTTGTTCAGTTCTTTTTCTACTGTCTACTTTCTTTCAGACAATGAGATTGTCTGCTTCCTAAAGGTCCAGCTAGCAGAAGCAATCAACCTTCAGGATAAGAACCAAATCGCCCAGATCCAGGAGACCACGCGCTGCGTCAGCCGCTTCGATGCACGCACCTGCAGGAAGCTGCTGGCTGCCATTGCAGAGGACTACAGGTAAATGTGGAGGCCTGGAGAAATCGGTATTTCTCTCCCACATGTACTGTATTTTTCGCCCTATAAATCATCGTTTTTTGCATAATTTGCATGCCCTGCGACTTATAGGCCTAAGTGACATATGTATGGATTTTTTCCCCCATATTTATAAACCAATTTTTGGCTGAGATATAACCGTTTTCATTTATTCTGACTGAAATATTGAACACTACCATTTTCAGCTGCTAGATGGCAGTTGAGCAGTATAGCATGCCGTTATATCATGTAATAGGTAAAAGTGGTTATTAATTACGCAATCGGCTTGTCATAGCCTGACACGGTCATCTGCCTGGAGCAACCCTCTAATCAGCTTCATTTAGCTGCGCCTCGGCGAAATGAAGCTGATTTGACCATTGAAGTGCATTCTTTAAGTAAAAGTTCAACTGAGACACACCTTTACTATAAAGTTGAGCAAACAAATAATTGTTTTTAGGTGGTTATCTTGTTAAATTTTGAAGAAATGGATAGCGAGTCACTCTCTGCTTGTTCATGTTTCCACGTATTGGCTTTTGAAATGCAGCTGATTTGACCGTCAAAGTGTTTTTATTAAAGGTCCACTGACACGATTTTTCTACTATTCATAAAATTGCTCAAAATATATACATATATTTTATCATTTAAATATGTTCGTTTTTGCAAACAAAATGATAAATCACTTTAATTTTGCTTTAAAAGTGATTTTGAACTTCAAGCCGTGTTTAATCATGGGAAATCCGATTACACGCGAACGCACCATCTGTGACGTAGTGTGCAGAGTGTGAGGCAGAGGGCTCTGGTCTCTTTAATAGCGGACAATTTAAAACCCGACGAATTTAGCAATCTATGTGAAGATTTGAGCTATTTGTCTTCATTTTGGGAAGCAGAAAATAGTTTGGGTGATGGAACAAGAAACAACAGGATCTAATTTAGGTCTGATGCTGTATCAGACTTACCTTCATGTCGAGCTGCTCATACCCGCGCACCGTGACAAGCCCAGAGCTCTGCCTCACACTCTGCACACTACGTCACAGATGGTGCGTTCGTGTGTAATCGGATTTCCCATGATTAAACACGGCTTGAAGTTCAAAATCACTTTTAAAGCAAAATTAAAGTGATTTATCATTTTGTTTGCAAAAACGAACATATTTAAATGATAAAATATATATATATTTTTTGAGCAATTTTATGAATACTGTGCCGTATTCGTCGGTGTATAATACGCTCCTGTGTATAATACGCTTTGTCCAATTTTTGGAAATAAATCAGAAAAATCCGTACATAATACTCTTCGGTGTATAATACGCACTGCACTGACTGTCTTTTTTATGACCACTAGATGGCGCCAAACCCTCCCCGACGCCGACGTAACGCATCACCACTGAGACAACCCGGAAAATGCGGTCCATTGTGCAGCGCGAGCTGAATTTCATTAAAATTTAACTACAGAAACGCCTAAACATATATTTGTTAGCTGAATATATATGTTATAGGTGGTGTCTGCGATTTCTGGAACACGCTAGGACTTAGAAATATTTTCAGCGCAGAAAAGCATTCTGCTACCTCCCCCTCAGAGCCATATATGGTTCTGAGGGGCTCTGAGGGGGAGCCACAGTCCGTGCTTCTGCTGAACTTGAGTTCTGCTCCGCCCCCTGCTGCTGTCTGCTCAGAGCCGCTGCGATATTCTGTGTTTATATGTTAATAAAACCTTCTAATAAAATAAAATAAAACCATGGAGCGCTAGTCCAGCACACCAGAAGACCAGGAAAGCAGCAGAGCCACGGGCAGCCACGTTGAACCCTACTTTAATTCACTCGTGACAACTGCATTTCCTCATTCAATGCAGTCGGCAGAGGGAGCGGTACAGGGGGATGAATGAAGCGATTATTTGACTTTTGAAAAAAAAAAAAAAAAGTCCTGATCAGGGATTATGAAGGGGAATTTAATACATTTGTGTCACATACTAAACAGTCCTGCATCGCTTTCCAATCTTTTGAACGAGAACGTGCGCGGCGCTGGGGCTGGGACAGGTGGGGGCGTGGGTTGGGGCGTGAGAAGCTCTGTTGAGGACAACTGGAACGCAGCTCTTTATTGGCTGATTAAAAACTTTGTTTTTATTGGCTGGAAAATTGCGGGTCACTTTTTCTTTTTAGAAATGCTTATTTACCACCTGGAGAAGCAAGGGGACAATATTTTTTTTTTTTTAAATTTCAGAGATTACCTGGCTAACATCAGTCTGTCAGGAGATGTGGCAGAGTGAAGAAATATGTTTATAAAAAATGTTACATACTGAACCTTTAACGTGTCGCTGTTTAATTTTTGTTAATAAATGATTACAAATCAGCTGAATTTAAAATGTAAACAACACGATGTGCGCACACACACAACAGGCCCACAGGCCCGGTTTGGAGCGAGAGCTGAATTTAATTAAAATTAAACTACCGTACAGAAACACTTAAAAATATATATTTGTTAGCTGAATATATATGTTAACGTGTCTCTGTTTAATTTTTGTTAAATGATTACAAATCAGCTGAATTTTGAACGTAAACAACACAATGCGCGCACCCAGAAAAGGTTTGCTGCAGCGCAGCAAGAGCTGAATTTAATTAAAATTAAACTACCGTACAGAAACACCTAAAAAATATATATTTCTTAGCTGACTTTATAGCAAACGGTCTCCTGAGCTTAACTAAATGTGAAATCAGCTGGTCTTAGTTGGATTTAAAAAAATAGTTTGCCGATTTATTTATTTAATTTAGCTAAATAAACGCTTAAAAATATATTTCTTAGCTGACTTTATAGCAAACGGTCTCCTGAGCTTAACTAAATGTGAAATCAGCTGGTCTAAGCTGGATTTAAAAAAAATAGTTCCCCGATTTATTTCTTTAAATTTAGCTAAATAAACGCTTAAAAAATATATTTCTTACCTGACTTTATAGCAAACGGGCTCCTGAGCTGAACTAAATGTGAAATCAGCTGGTCTGAGTTGGATTTAAAAAAATAGTTTGCCGATTTATTTCTTTAAATTTAGCTAAATAAACGCTTAAAAATATATTTCTTACCTGACTTTATAGCAAACGGTCTCCTGAGCTTAACTAAATGTGAAATCAGCTGGTCTGAGTTGGATTTAAAAAAATAGTTTGCCGATTTATTTCTTTAAATTTAGCTAAATAAACGCTTAAAAATATATTTCTTACCTGACTTTATAGCAAACGGTCTCCTGAGCTTAACCAAATGTGAAATCAGCTGGATTTAAAAATCTGCGGTGTGGTTTATGAGTTACGGTATCTTGCAAACAAAAACAGCGAACCTCACAGCTAATTGCAGCTACATCCAGAGCAAGGAGCGGGCAGCGACAGAGTCAGTCTGACCAGAGGAGGCTTTTTTCGGACACATAAGCTAGAAATGTCTGGAAGTGGCCCTCCTCTTCCTCTTCGCTCTCTGAGTCCTCTGCTGCTGCCCATAGCGCCCATAGCGGCCGAAACTGGTACTGCACCATTTTTGCCCAAAATGAAAAACGGTGAATCAGAGCGAAAAATGAGTCTAAAATTATGGGGGAAAAAATCCATATATAATACGCTTCGGTGTATAATACGCAGGACATTCAAATGAGCAAAAAAAACCGCGTATTATACACCGACGAATACGGTAGTAGAAAAATCATGTCAGTGGACCTTTAAGGAAAAGTTAGACTGAGATACACCTTTACTATGATTTCAAACAGACAAATAATCGTTTTTAAGTGTTAATCTTGTTAAATTCTTGTTAAAATCCTCCCATGCATGCTCCCTCGGCTGCCATTTGGAAGCCAATCAATTTTTGGCACAACACCGGCCCACATTTCCGGGTTGTCAGCGGTGGTGACGCTTAATGCGATGTATATGGACAAATATGTCTACTTTATTAGACAAATTTGGACTGATGCGACTTATAGGGCGGTACGACGGGTACGGTGGAAAATATGGTAGTGCTGAACTGCATCATAAACATTTTTATCACACTTTTTCCTTTTATTCTGATAGATTCAGGCTATTTTACATTATTTTGGTGATAGGTTTTGTATAACTTTTTCAACATCATCTTGTATGGTTACATAGTGGTTATGCATGAAATTATTGCAAAACGTGTTTTTACTGTGCATAAAGGTTTACATAAATTCATACCTTTATTGGAAATAATGAAATGTATATTTTGTGTGTTTACTTCAGAAAGCGCGCCCCATACATCGCCTATCTAACCAGGTGTCGCCAGGGCCTGCAGACCTCCCAGGCCCATTTGGAGAGGCTCCTACAGAGGGTGTTAAGAGACAAGGAAGTGGCCAATCGCTACTTCACCACCGTCTGTGTTCGTCTCCTTCTTGAACATATGGAGTCAAAGATGCTCGACTTCATTAAAGGTATTTCAACATGCTCACCTTTTGTGTTTCTAAACCCCTGATCGTATTAACTGTCCAACCTTCTGAGCAGAGAGTTCTCATCTTTATGCCAGCTTTACTGTCTGCTGGTTTTAACATGCTCTGTTAGGACCTTCAGTCAATTACTCCACAGAGACAACAATAAAATTCCAAAATAATATTTAAAAATAATTATACAACTTGTGATTTTCTTTCCTTATATTTTCATTTATTGTTATCCAAGGGATATGACAAAATTCAACATAAAGTACCAAGCCCAGCACAGGAGGAGCATTAATTCAGTTGTTTTTGTGCTTGCCTCAAGCGTTCCAAGGGTGCACAGCATCTGATGACAAGACAGCAGCGGTGGAGGATTTTCTGCGCTACTTGTACGGTGCCATGGCCCGTGATGCCATTTGGCAGTATGCAAGCGAAGACCAGCTGCAGGATGCCCAGATGGCTATCGAACGCAGCGTTATGAACCGCATCTTCAAGCTGGCTTTCTACCCCAATCAGGATGGAGATATTCTCAGAGACCAGTGAGTAGCTGCAACACTAAACACATTCAGAGCTATTCTGTTTCTCACAGCAAGAAGTCTTTTTAATTTTTAATTACAGGAAAAATGTGGTTTCATGCCCTAATCTGTTTTCATCAATGTAAAATGTTGTTTGTCATCTTTCACAAACTTGAATAAATATATTTGTAACTGAGGTAGAGTACGGTATGTAACTGTAATGTCATGTAACCATTGGTTACGCTTCTCCACTGATCAACAGATGTAGTTCTGCTATAAAGAACCCTTATTGCCACCCAGTGAATATTCTTCTAGACCCACTCCTGTCCTGACTGTAGGCCAGATTCTCTAGACCAGGTGGTCTGCAACCTTTAGGATCAAAAGAGCCATTCCTGCCCCTTTGTTCACTAGATTAAATGTGTCCAGAGCTGCAAAACTCACTGCAGTTGTCATTATCAACTGGTGGCCCATGGCCCACTTTAAGTTTGTTAGAGGGAGGTTTTCGTTAAGTTATAAAACTAAAAACATCTAATGATTGTTAACATTTATTGATATTTTTCCATTTTGAGACAAAAGAAAAGACTGGATTCCATCCATCCATCCATTATCTTTACTTGCTTTTTACTTTCTGGGTTGTGGGGGATCACTGGTGCTCATATCCAGGTTGCAAGTCTATCACAGAAGGCTGGATTCTTGTAAAAGAAAATATATATTTTTTGTAAAACAAACAATGAACAGTTCAGGCTTATGCGTTGTTGTTTTTTTATTGTGGAGAAATTGAGTATCCTACTTTAAAGAAGAAAAAAAAGCATAAAGTTAAAGGGATTGTGACATGATGTTGGAAATTTGCATATTTGTCAGAACATATATATCTTATATCATTGAGCTCTGTTCGTTTTTGCAAAATAAATTATAAATATATTAAAATTTTATTCTAAATTATGGTAATTTTTTCTCTGGGATACGCCCCTAAAATTCTGCGCATTTCCGCAAAACGTCATCAGTCATCAGTGACGTGACAACGGGAAGAAGACAGAGCCTTGCCCTTTGTTTGGTGTGTTAACTGCTTGCCATACAAATTCATTTCCTGAAGGATCGCCTCTTTTATTTGTGTAACTTGAAAAATGCCGTCACGTTGTAGCGCATTTGGGTGTTCTAATATCAGCAGTGAACAAGTGAGCCTTCACAAATTTCCAAAAGATGAGAAACTTCGACAAGAATGGACCAGACAAGGACCGGTGGGTTCCTACTAAGGAGTCGTATGTCAGGTCGCTTTCGTAAATGAGCCCATGAGGTTCAAAAGATTTACCTGACTAAATAAAGGTTGAATGAATGAATGTCTGCAGCGACCATCTTACTGCCGATTGTTTTCAGGAAAGACCTGGTATAAAAGAATCTTTAGGATTACCAGTAAGATTCAGAAGACTTTTAAAACCGGATGCTATTCCTACTATTTTTAAAAGAAAATCTACAGAAGAAAGTCCCACAGCTACCACGTCAAAACAACGCAGGGAAGCTACCATCGGAAGACTGTCCAGGAGATGAGTAAGTCTTTGTGTAAACATAATCGGAGGTGTGTAGTGTTTTAGATTATAAACTATATATTTTACGTGAGTTCATGTTGTTTTACTTTATACACTGTGAGTGTATAAAGCCAATTATCACGGCAGATTCTTTATGTTCGCTGCTAACAAGCTAGCCGAATCAGTAGCACACACACTTTTCTAATAATGTATTTTTAAATTATGTCTGCGCGATCAGGTAACATCTGTAGTTTCTTTTTATTCGGGGAGGGTTTATTAATGAGAGTTTTGGATGATTTACTGTCTTAAAATGATATATCTCAGACGCGACCGGGACTAAGCCGAGATAGCAGCTAACAAACATTAGCCGAGATACCGGAGCAAACACGTTGCTATTTATGTATTTTTAAATTATGTCTGCGCGATCAGGTAACATCTGTAGTTTCTTTTTATTCGGGGAGGGTTTATTAATGAGAGTTTTGGATGATTTACTGTCTTAAAATGATATATCTCAGACGCGATCGGACATGCTCCGCCATTATTATTTAAATGCGCGTTGGAGCGTGCCTTCCCGTTGTCACGTCACTGATGACGTTTTGCGGAAATGCGCAGATTTTTAGGGGCGTATCCCAGAGAAAAAACTACCATAACTTGGAATGAAATTTTAATATATTTATAATTTATTTTGCAAAAACGAACAGAGCTCAATGATATAAGATATATATGTTCTGACAAATATGCAAATTTCCAACATCATGTCACAATCCCTTTAAAGGAGTATAATTTACTCTGTGTATTTGTACTAGTGTCCACATATTTGCAAAGGAAATGACAGAAAAACTGCTAAAACTAGTCATTTTTTGTTGTGGGTACAACATCCTATAAAATTCAGTTTTATGTTAGTTTTGGTCAAAGCTTGAAAGAGTCGCTGCGGAGGAACCAAAGAGCCACATGTGGCTCCAGAGCCGCAGGTTGCAGACCCCTGGTCTAGACAGATGTTTGAGTTTCCTACTTATTTCTGATGGGGGAGTTCAAAGGTCAGCTGTCAAATAGAGTTGGACAAATGGATGAATATATCCGCCATCAGAAATTCAAGGATTCAAGGTTCTTTGTTCTTTAT
>JBBPBX010015809.1:6261-48961 GCA_038048925.1 Garcialebias charrua
CACACACATATACACACACGCGCACACGCACACACACTTTCATTGTCATGTCGGTGAAAATCAGCCAAAAGCTTGTTTGAAGCTCAGAGACAGATTTACTTCATCCACTGCACCACAGGGTCAATGTTCAGGAGACATCATGTCTGAAAGGTCAAACCCCCCCCCCCCAAGCGCTGATGCGTTACGGGCATCCATCCTTCACCCAGCAGCACCAACCACCACCACCACCACCTTAGAGGTTGTCAAAGTTTTGATTCCGCGCCCTCTTTTGGAGGAGAACCTGTCACCCCATAAACAAAGATAAAATAATAACAATAATTCAACCTAAGAGACTCACAAAACGAGAGAGAGAATACAATTAAAATGTTTTATTGATTAAGGTTTCTTTGGCGCTCGGGCCCCGGCGGAGGGTCTGCATGCCAGAGCTTGAATGTCCGGCATAGGGAGATAGATCATGGATATCTAACCCGGTGGTGGAGAAGGGATTGCAGACGTCCAATCCATCCCACCAGTACGTGAATGCCGGCCAGCCAGCGGCCGACGGCTCCGGTCAACCCTGAGACGAACACCAGCGCAGAACCTCCATCCTGAGCAAGCACGAAGCGACAGTGGGAAGGAAAAACTCCCTCGAGAGGAAGAAACCTCCAGCAGAACCAGGCTCAGGACAAGCGGCCATCTGCCATGACCGGCTGGGTCGCAGGGAACAGGAAGCAGGAACGCACACAGCAGCAGGACCAAGACGAAGGCGAGCAGGACAACCCCAGGCGGCGGAGGCGGGACGAAGAACAGGGGAGAACCGAGGAACCAGAAACCCCGGGAGGAGACGGGGAGGTGGAGGGAGGCGACTAGACTGGCAACGGGCAAACAGGAAGAGCTGAGGAAAGGAGCGCCTTATATCCAGGTGGACAGTTGATGACAGTGCTGGGCAGCGCTAATCCAAAAATTAGTTCCACTATTTCTAAAGCACTAATTTATTTATTTAGGTCCGCAATTTCAAAAGCACTAATGTCTTATGAAAATTAGGGGAAGCTAAATTCTAAACCGCTAATTCTAAAATAAAACACCATCAGACAAGAAGCAAGTTTTAAGTTGTTTGTATTGTATAGACTTAGGAAGGTATTTATAATAATATTGTTTGTAATAATAATCATTTTCTTTGAGTATAACCAATAGACAGGAAGGTATTTATAATAATATTGTTTGTAATAATAATCATTTTCTTTGAGTATAACCAATAGACAGGAAGGTATTTATAATAATATTGTTTGTAATAATAATCATTTTCTTTGAGTATAACCAATAGACAAAATACACACAACAAAACAGACCCTGATTACACCCAAGAGTTCTTTTTTTTTCTATTTTAAATCAGTTCTTGAATCCCGGATGATTAAAGGTCCATCAATCAATAATCTGGTAGTTTGTAGTTCATGATCCAGGGTAATATGTCCAGAAAAAAACAAATAGTTTGGTGCAATTTAAGTCCTACCGCACAGCTGCGGGGATCCGGTAGCTTGCCATCCTGGGTGGGAACAGGGGGTGAAAAAAACCCTGACCTAAACAAGGTCATAAACAAAACAAAAATTAGCATTACTTTATACACAGGACTAAACTGTTATCAAAATTTCTATAGGCAGTCAACAGATTTAATGAAAAGTAACTAAAATGATCCTAAAAGGATGAAATTACAAAAATCAAAGGATTTATTTAATACTTTACGTATATATATTCTATTCGGCCACGAAATTAACAAAAAGAGAATGATCTTTTAATCACTAAGACCACTTTTAAATCTCAAATACATGGGCGTGTTGCCACCGCATTTCTACGTAAAAGGAACCCAAATACATAAAACGAACGACTCACCGTCGAGTGGTCGACACAAAACACACAATACAATCCTCCGGCCGCGTTAATTTAGCTTGATACAGCGGGGTTCTCCCATGATTTATGAACACACCGAGCGCAACCAGCTAGCCACAGAATTAGCCCCCGAGTTCACCTCTGACCCGGAAGATGTCAAGATGGAATAGTCCATTTTTAGTAGGGGGATACAGAAATCGACCGGTTTTTGTATTGCGTTTTTAATGATCGTTTTCATCGTAACTATAATTATTTTTATGTTAAATGTACATTAACAAGCATGAGCAATGTTAGTGATGTAGGTGACTGGCCGGGGCGGGGCGCGGTGGGGCCCCTGCTGATTGGGAGCCCAAGCAACGGCATCATTTGCCTACATGGTAGATCCGTGTCTGTTCTCCCCTCTGCTCCCCCTCCAACCCTCCCTCCTCTCTGCTCCTGGTGTACTTGCACCTTGGGGAAAAAGCAGCTACGAGAGCCAGCGAGAGCCTGTAAATAAGTTTTTTCGTTTTTACTGATAGATAATTAGTTATTAGCGGTACTGCATTTTAAATAAAAATAGCACAAATCCGCTTATGAATTATAAAAGTTAGTCAAACCACAAAAACGCTGACAAATAATTTAGGTCCGCTGTAAGCGGATTAGCGCTTTAGCGCTCTCTAGCGGTCTGTGCCCACCTTTGGTTGGTGAGTGATTCGATGCAGCTGTATCCAGGTGGACAGTTGGTGAGTGATTCGATGCAGCCGTGAGTCCTGTCATTGTTGAATTTTCGTCTTCGACTTCATTAACATTCATCATTGACGTCATACATTTTAGATTTATGAGGAAAAATTTGCATTTTAAGACATTTTTCTTTCTAGATTGCTGTTTGGAATCTAAAGAGCTGCTTCTTCATCCTTTAAATTATTGAAATATATATTTAACAGTCGTGGCTCGTGAGCAAAAATATTAGTGGGGTAGACATTAAATTTCTGAATGACTACAGTATTTGCAAATTAGTTACATTATTTGTGGAAAAAATAGGATATATGCTGTCTAATGTTTAATTATGTTTCTCTCTAGCGGTCTGTGCCCACCTTTGGTTGATGAGTGATTCGATGCAGCTGTATCCAGAGGTTGAGTCTGTGAAAAACAGTCCAGTCTAATAAATCAGAGAAAACAAAATGAGAAAAGTTAATTGAAGTAACTCTAAAAATAAATAATGAAATAAAAATAATTTTTTTGAAAGAATTCATCATTATATATTCTAGTTGTTACAAGCAGAGATCAAACAGACTTTAGATTTAACCACAGACTATAAAACTATAGAACTGGTTTTTGAATACCAATGATTATCCGACTGTATGTTCCTTTTTCCATATCTGATTCTTGGCGGCGTGGTTTAATTACTGCTGCGGCTTCTGTGTGTACGTCCCTCTTCGGATGGTGCGTGCGCCAATTGCAAAACTTTGTACCTTGGTGCAAATATGCCAATAAAGATATATTCTATTCTATTCTATTCTATAAGCTCCTCCTCTTTCTTTGTTTCTTCTCTGTCTGCTTCATGGATTGACATAGAATATCTACACTGTTGGACTCAGCAGGTTTTACTGCAGCTCTGAGCCCACAAAGTTTTGGGGTTAGTAGCGGTCATATGTGACAGGGCCTCTCAGCGAGAAGGTCTCTGGTTCGAATCCCAGCTGTGGCCTTTCGTTTGCATGTTCTCTCCGTGCTGTGTGGGTTTTCTCTGGGTACTCCAGTTTCCTTCCACAGACCAAAAACATGAATGTTAGACTGATGGTAACTCTAAATTGTCCCTAGGTGAGAGAGAGACAGAATGGTTGTTTGTCTCGTTTGTCTCCATGTGTCCCTGTGACGGACTAGCCTGGCCCTCGCCTTCCTGCACAGCTCCGCTCAATTCTCATTTCCCTTCACTGCTCAGTCCGGGACTTCTCCCATAGACAACGATTTCTCCAGCTGATTTTTGACCGGACCAATCAGAGAACAGAAGGGGCGGAGTTTTTGGCCCCTAACCCACGCCCCCACCTGTCCCAGCCCGCAGCCAGCAAGCAGCCGCATGTTCTCATTCAAAGCGATGCAGGACTGTTTTATATGTGACACAAATGTATTAAATTCCCCTTCTTAATCCCTTATCTGGAGTTTTCTTTTGTTTTTTTGGCCAAAGTGATCGCTCCCTCCTCCTCCTCCTCTCTCTCCGCTGAGTGCAAAGAATAAGGAAGTGCCTCAGGTTGTCACGAGAGAAAAAAACTCGGGTTTTACGTTGTTGCCCGAGTCCCTGCATATTTTCTGGTCTTCTGGTGTGTTGGACCAGCGCTACATGGTTTTATTTTATGTTTTTCAAACGTTTTATTAACATATGAACACAGAATATTTTATTTTATTTTATTTGATGTTTATTCATTCATTTTAAAAGAACAATACAAGACAGTTTCATCAGATACAAGAATACAAGTAGGATAAAATGAAAGGAGCAGAAAGAAGATGAAATCTTATTATATCTGCCCCTTATTTCACAGTTTGTTCAACCAATGATAACCTTCAAACTACATCACAAAATGAATAATTCTACTTACTTTTACTAACTGTAATACACAAACTACATCACAAAATGAATAATTCTACTTAATTTATCTAACTGTAATACACAAACTACATCACAAAATGAATAATTCTACTTAATTTTTCTAACTGTAATACACAAACTACATCATTCTAACTGTAATACACAAACTACATCACAAAATGAATAATTCTACTTAATTTTTCTAACTGTAATACACAAACTACATCATTCTAACTGTAATACACAAACTACATCAGAAAATGAATAATTCTACTTAATTTTTCTAACTGTAATACACAAACTACATCACAAAATGAATAATTCTATTTAATTTTTCTAACTGTAATACACAAACTACATCACAAAATGAATAATTCTATTTAATTTTTCTAACTGTAATACACAAACTACATCACAAAATGAATAATTCTGTTTAATTTTTCTAACTGTAATACACAAACTACATCACAAAATGAATATGCAGGCAGCAAGAGAAAATGCAGCAGGAGGCAGAGCTGATGTCAAGTTCGGCAGAGCACAGAGGGGGAGGGAGCAGAAAGCTTTCCCTGTTCAAAAATTTTCTAAGATCCAATGGTTTGGTTCCTCAGGCAGAGGCCACGCCTCCAGCAAGAATCGGTTCTCAATGGAGAAAGTCCAGACCCTAGTTCGAAGCGAAGTGAAGGACAAGGGTCTGGTTTTAACCAGGCTAGTGATGGACTGGAGACATGTCCAGGGTGTCCTCTGCCTCTCGCACAGTGGCTGCTTGATATGGGCACCAGTGATCTCATGACCCAAAAAGGAAGAAGTGGATTAAGATAATGGATGGATGGTTGGTTGGTTGGATGGATGGATGGTTGGATGGATGATTCAGGGAATGGTACTGCCCCATAACAGTAAACAAGTTTAAAACTGGAAATAAATCCCTGAAAATCATTTAAAATCATCAAAATAGTTGAAAAGTAGACAGAACAGAACAATGTAAAAGAGTAATTTACTTTGTTTATTAGGAGGAACTACTTTGTGTGGTGAAACAATATTTTAGGCCCGTTTGGACCGGCGGACACCGTAAACAACAACAATACAGTTCAGTTTGTTCCAGAATCCAAAGCTCGAGCAGGAATCAGTCAAAAATATTGAGTTCTTTCAGTCAACGTTCTATTTTCCCACTTGGACCTTTTTCACTCTGACACTTTGTCCCTGATCTGAAGTGACACCTCCTCCACGCAGCAAAGCCTCCTCATGTCTGCCCAGGTCATGCGTTGGCTGACCAAAAAGGAACGGATCCACTCTCCACACAGTCCAGCCCTTGTCTCATCTCATCACAACAACAGTGACAACCTGTGTCCACGCCCTCATCTGGGTTGCACCCGCAGTTTGAGAACCTCTGACCTAACTTCACCTCCCACAAACTTAATATTTAAACTTTGTATTTATTAAAGCCACCTGAGGGGGGAGTTGTTACAAAAAGACAGCCCTCTGCCCTTTTGGCATGCCGCTGGCGTTGTGGTTCCGGGCTCACCGGTGCTCAGGTTGCAGGTCACTGGGCCGTGCAGAGGAGCAGATCAGGTTTGGGGTTTCATTACGGATCATGTCTAACATGTCCTCTCATTAGAAGTCCCTCCACCTCAGGTGATCAGGTGATGTTACTCGAGTGTCGAGGAAATGCTGGAATGTAAACAAGCGGTCTGCAGCGACGTGCTTCAGTAGAATCTGTGGAGGTGGGAGCTAACATGTGGACAAACCGCCGTACTAACCCTTTTCTGGTGAGTGTGCTGTGGTTTGGAGGGTTTTGTGAAACTAAACAGGAACAGAGAGACTTTACAACTTTGATTTGAAGTGATAATACTATTGACCATAAAATTCTTCTTGAGAAGCTGTATGAATATGGTATTAGAGGGCCAGCACTACAGTGGGTAAATAGTTACTTGAAAGAAAGAAAACAATTTGTTCAAATAAATGACGTAAGATCTGAACTTTGTACCATTACATGTGGAGTGCCGCAGGGTTCTGTACTTGGGCCCAAGTTATTTAATTTATATGTGAATGACTTGGTAGATGTGTCAAAACTTTTTAAACGTGTTTTATTTGCTGATGACACAACATTTTTTTGTTTGGGTAAAGACATAGAACGACTGTTGGAAATGATATAGACAGAATTTGAAAAAATACAAAATCGGTTTCACCTTAATAAATTATCGTTAAATTTGGAAAAAAACATTTTACATGATATTCAGCAATAGTAAAAGGAATATTAATGCAACATTTAAAGTAGATGGAATTGAGATTCATAGAGTTAGTGAGGTGAAGTTTCTGGCTGTCATCATTGATGAAAAATTGACATGGAATCTTCACATAAACAATTTAGGAAAACAAATATCAAAATCAACAGCAATACTATATAAAGTAAGGGAACTATTAAATGATAAAGCATTGGTCATGTTATATAATGCAATAATTGTTCCACATTTAATTTAATGCATTGAAGTCTGGGGTAAGGCATGTAAAACGATTACAAATCCTATTTTTATTTTACAAAAAAGGGCAGTAAGAATTATTACCAGAAAACATTATAGATAATCCATCAAACATATTGTTTCATAAACTAAAGATATTGAAGTTCTATGACTTGGTTGATTATAAAATTTTGCTTTTTATGTATAGGGCTAATAAAAATATATTGCCTGTAAATACAGTATACAAATAAATTTTGTTAAAAGAGAGAGTACTTATTTTCTTAAAGGGACAGAAATGTTTGTGAAGACTTGTTTTCGTACCAGTTTGAAGGAGCGGTGTACAATAATTCAGGGACTAAGATTGTGGAATGGTCTGGAAGAAAATGTTAAAACAGCCAGATCTCGGTATGTATTTAAGAGATTGGTAAAAGTGATTTTTTTGGAAGAATATGAAAAATAGCATAAGAATTTATATGAGTTGTTGTTTGAGTTGATGTAGTCTTAAATTTGGTGATGTAGTTAATTTTGTTATTTGATAAATTATTGTTGTGAGTTTATTTGGGTAAAAAGGGACAGAGATTATAAGATAACTCTTCATCTGCTGCCGTTCATTTTATTTTGAATGTATGTTTTTTATTTCTTTTTTGAGTTGTTGACTTGTTTTGAATGAAATTAATGAATTTCAATAAATAAAATAAAAAATAAAAATAATTCTGAAATAATGTACCACATAACAGTTATTTCTTAATGGGTGGCTGTGGCTGAGTGGTTAGAGCAGTCGTCCTCCAATGGGAGAGGTGGGGGTTCAATTCCACAAGCAGTCATATGTTGGTCCCTGGGCAAGACACTGACTCCCTCATGGTCTCTGATCTCTGATCTGGTCTCCTGAATGTGATGAAAAACCGATTAGTCTTTGTAGAGATCTATAGAGTGCTGTGTGAATGGGTAAATGAAGCACAGATTGTGGTAAAGAGCTTTGAGCATCTTGGTCAGATAGAAATATGACATAATAATAATAATAATACAGTCCATTTACTGTTTAACTGAAGTAACTCTAATTTTTTTTAAAAGAATTTATCATTACAGATTCAATTAGATGTTGCAATCAGGGGTCAAACCCACTGACTTTTGATTGCTAAATCAATGATGTAACCACTGACCTATCACAGCCCAGTCTGTTGACCCCACAGAACTGGTAAAATAAGATCCTACCATTTTCTGTTCATGTCCCCTCTGTCTGCTTCAAATGGATTTGTACAGCATATCTCCACTGGTGGACTCGGCAGGTTTCACTATAAGTTCAGTGAGTTCGAGTTAGCTCAGTAAGTTTTAGGGTCAGTAGTGGTCTTATCAGTGTGCAGCTGAATGACAGTCTGATGCCTGCACTGATCCATTTGATGGTTCAGTGAATGTCGGCACGGTGGCACAGTTGGTAGTTTGCCTCTCAGTAAGAAGGTCGCTGGATCGAATCCTGGTTGGGGGTCTTTCTGGGTGGAGTTTGTACGTTCTGTCCGTGCATGCGTGTGCTTTCTCCGGTCATGGCTGAGGATTAGCTCCATCTGGAGGAGCTGCCCGACACAGAGACCTTTAACTGCTGGGCAGGAAGTAGATGAAAAGATGGACAGAAGAGGAGGAATGTCCCACATCTACTCCTCAAAAACATTGTAAGCACGGTGGATTAAAGGCGTTCCTTCTGCTCTAGGATCGAGATGAAACGTGAGGTCATCTCATTATGAGTCAAACCTTCAGCGATTGTTTTTGTTTGGTGTTGTCTCCTGACATCTTCTGAGATGATTAGAGAGCACTCAGTTTAGCTCAATATCTGTAAAACTGACTGATTTAAAGGTGTCAAGAACATGATGATATTTATTTTAACCACTTTAATTATGATACGTCATCTACAAGATTGTGCTGTAAAAATATGATGCACGTGTCAGGGCTGGACTGTTCACTGAAGCTCCCCCATAACAGTGAAAAAGTAATGAAAGAAAAGTTTTTATATATTTAAAGCACGTTGAATTGCCCTACGTGCAGTTGGTTTGCGGAGTTGACCCCTGAAGAAGTGAGCAGCCAAAAGACAGAAAACAAAACTTTAAATTGCCTCGTGCAAACTTGATGCTCTACATGATGCTCTACACGATGCCCTGCACAATGCTCTACATGATGCTCTACACGATTCTCTACACCATGCTCTACATGATGCTCTACACGATGCTCTGCACGATGCCTTGCATGATGCTCTACATGATGCTCTACATGATGCCCTGCACGATGCTCTACACAATTCTATACACGATTCTCTACATGATGCTCTACATGATGCTCTACACGATGCTCTGCACGATGCTCTGCACGATGCCTTGCACGATGCTCTACATTATGCTCTACATGATTCTCTACACAAGGTTCTGTGTGATGCTCTACATGATGCTCTACACAATGCTCTGCATGATGCTCTGCATAATGCACTACATGATGCTCTATGTGGTGCTCTACAGGATACTCTACACAATGCTCTACACGATGCTCTGCACAATGCTCTACACGATGCTCTGCACGATGCGTTGCACGATGCGCTACATGATGCTCTGCATGATGCTCTACATGATGCTCTGCATGATGCTGTACATGATGCTTTACATGATGCTCTGCACAATGCTCTGCAGGATGCGCTACATGATGCTCTGCACGATGCGCTACGTGATACTTTGCATGATGCTCTGCATGTTGCTCTGCACGATGCTCTGCACGATTCTCTGCACGATTCTCTGCATGATGCTCTGCACGATGCTCTACATGATGCTCTGCATGGTGCGCTACATGTTGCTCTACACGATACTCTACACAATGCTCTGTGTGATGCTCTACATGATGCTCTACACAATGCTCTGCATGATGCTCTGCATAATGCACTACATGATGCTCTACGTGGTGCTCTACAGGATACTCTACACAATGCTCTACACGATGCTCTGCATGATGCTCTGCACAATGCTCTACACGATGCTTTGCACGATGCGCTGCACGATGCGCTACACGATGCGCTACATGATGCTCTGCATGATGCTCTGCACGATATGCTACATTATGCTCTGCATGATGCTCTACATGATGCTCTGCATGATGCTGTACATGATGCTTTACATGATGCTCTGCACAATGCTCTGCAGGATGCGCTACATGATGCTCTGCACGATGCGCTACGTGATGCTTTGCATGATGCTCTGCATGTTGCTCTGCACGATGCTTTGCACGATTCTCTGCACGATTCTCTGCATGATGCTCTGCACAATGCTCTGCATGATGCTCTGCATGATGCTCTGTACGATGCACTACATGATGCTCTACATGATGCTCTGCACGATGCTCTACATGATGCTCTGCACGGTGCGCTACATGTTGCTCTACACAATACTCTACACAATGCTCTGTGTGATGCTCTACATGATGCTCTACACAATGCTCTGCATGATGCTCTGCATAATGCACTACATGATGCTCTACGTGGTGCTCTACAGGATACTCTACACAATGCTCTACACGATGCTTTGCACGATGCGCTGCACGATGCGCTACATGATGCTCTGCATGATGCTCTGCACGATATGCTACATTATGCTCTGCATGATGCTCTACATGATGCTCTGCATGATGCTGTACATGATGCTTTACATGATGCTCTGCACAATGCTCTGCAGGATGCGCTACATGATGCTCTGCATGATGCGCTACGTGATGCTTTGCATGATGCTCTGCATGTTGCTCTGCACAATGCTCTGCACGATTCTCTGCACGATTCTCTGCATGATGCTCTGCACAATGCTCTGCATGATGCTCTGTACGATGCTCTGCACGATGCTCTACATGATGCTCTGCACGGTGCACTACATGTTGCTTTGCATGATGCTCTGCACAATGCTTTGCACGATGCGCTACATGATGCTCTACATGATGCTCTACATGATGCTCTGCATGATGGTCTACATGATGCTTTACATGATGCTCTGCACGATGCTTTGCACGATGCGCTACATGATGCTTTACATGATACTTTACATGATGCTCTGCACAATGCTCTGCATGCTGCTCTACACGATGCTCTGCACGATGCTCTGCACAATGTGATACATGATGCTCCACATGATGCTCCACATGATGCTCTGAATGGTGCTCTGCATCATGGTCTGCATGATGCTCTACATGACGCTCTACACAATGCTCTACACGACGCTCTACATTAAGCTCCACACAATGCTCTACATCAGGGGTGCTCACACTTTTTCAGCATGCGAGCTACTTATAAAAAAAGCAAGTCAAAAAGATCTACCCAATACAAAAATGCAAAACATATAATTATCTTCAAATGTATTAAGGATTCTTTTTATGTACAATGTACCTATGTTGATGTACCTTGCATAACTGAATAAGCCAATATTGCACAACACATGTAATAAATCAGGGGTCACCAACCCGTAGGGACCAAATGGGGTGATGGTGACAGCAATATAGATTTTTTTAAATTTATTTTAAAAAAAGATGGTAGAAACTGATCCCCACCCCCTTCTTTATAAGAATCTGGTCTTTTACTTTAATTAATAAATGTTAAAAAATCATTAGATATTTTTTTAACTTTATAATGTCATCTCTAAAAAAAACTCCAGCAAATCTAAAGTGGTCCACAGGCCACCAGTTGATAACCACAGCTGTAGCAGGTTGTTATGGCTCCGGACACGTTTAATTTAGTGAACAAAGGCATAAAAATGGCTCTTTTGGTACGGAGATTTACAGCGGTGTATTTTACAGACTGTCCCTGAACGCAGCGCGAAAGTGTGTTTTGCAAACGCTCGCGCTGCGGGACAGGGAAACGTGCAGAGAACAGAGAGTAGTCAAGGAGGTTATTCTGTATGAAAAGTGTCTCGTATGATTTTAATAATAAAGCCACGTCAACTCCCAACCAGTATGTTTAAGCGTGCAGAGAAACATCACAGCGTCACTCACCCGGAAGATGGTGGGGGCGTTTCGCTTTGAAGTTGCTGCTGTCCGAACAGGGATTTTAGTTCCTCCACCTTTCTCTTTCTCACCTGGCTTTTGGGTGGGAAGTCCATGTCGTATTTTCCATGAACAGTCCGAAATCTGATTGTTTTAGCTTGGTATGTTTCGCTGCGTTTCACCTTCGCGCCGTTGTTTTCAGAAACTGCATGCGTAATGACCTAAAGCTCTCATCTGATTGGTTGCCGTGCATGTCAATCAAGTAACGGGATGTTTGATTGGCTGACAATTTTTTTAATGTCACGCTGCGGGAAAAAAAAAAATAATGTCACGCTGCGATCGACCGGTCGATCGCGATCGACGTAATGAGCAGGTCTGCTCTACATGATGCTTCGCATGATACGCTACACGATGCTCTGCACGATGCTCTGCACGATGCTCTGCACGATGCTCTGTATGATGCGCTACATGATGCTTTGCACGATGCTCTGCAAGATGTGCTACATGATGCTCCTCATGATTCTCTGAATGATGCTCTGCATGATGCTTTACACGATGCTCTACACAACGCTCTACACGATGCTCTACATGATGCTCTACATGATGCTTTACATGATGCTCTGCATGATGCGCTACATGATGCTCTGCATGATGCTTTACACGATGCTCTACACAACGCTCTACATGATGCTCTACATGATGCTTTACATGATGCTCTGCATGATGCGCTACATGATGCTCTGCACGATGCGCTACATGATGCTCCACATGATGCTCTGCATAATGCTCTGCATGGTACTCTACATGATGCTCTATACGATGCTCTGCATGATGCTCTACGTGATACTCTGCATGATGCTCTACATTATGCTCTACATGATGCTCTACAGATACATTTGTGTTGCCGTCAATATCAGGACTTGAGTCACTGCACCGGCTTGTGTTTGAAGGTTTTCAAAAAGTATTTTAAAAGTTGCCACAAAACAACAAACGAGGACTGTAGCGCTGTAAGTCCTCAATCAGGAGAACTGCACAGTGACTGTGTTGTTGCAGGGACTGAGCTAAAGTCTGACGTGGTAGTAGCTGAGAGTCCTTCACAGCACACGCTCTGATCACGACACCTCGTGTTGTGGCACAGAGTTATTTTCAGTGTTACAGCGGCGACATCTCAGTCATTTCTGAGCATCAGATGGTCTTAATCCAAAACTCTGGCACTCGTGGTGGCAGGCGCAGTTCTAACCTTTTTTATTAAAGATATTTGATAAAACGACAACAAAAGGGACAAATGAACCAAAGAGTCCCAAGAAGCTCAGAGGTGCAGAAACTCATGCGTCTCTGACCAGACGGCGGTGGTGTGAGTCAATGGGTCGCTCGCCAATTAACATCGGCGGCCATGTGATTGGTATGTTCTTGATGCCTAACAGATGTGTTTATGGCTTTAAAGCAGGATTTTGAGCTTGTTTTTATTTGATTAACCTATTTTTACAGTTGCTGTTCGGAGCCTTTAAGCATGAACGATTGAACTGATTGAACGATTGAACTGATTGAACTGATTCCCAGACTGCTTCATGTGGCGCGTTGGTGAAGCGGTCCATGTAGATGTGACACAGCAGCGCTCGAACCTCTGACTCCACACGGCAGTAGTTTAAGGTCCAGATGTGTTTTCCACCAGGAAGCAGAATTTCCAGCTGTGCTGCTTTGTTGAGATGAAAACTGGAGTTTTCAGCATCACAGTGGAGGACCTGTTTGAGCCCGGCTTGATCTCCATGGCAACGGAGGCGTAGCTTCTCACCTGATCGCGAGCAGACTATGAGTGGAAAGTTCTGGTTAGCCATCAGTAAGAAGTGATTCTGTTCCTGATGATGACCCAGAGACTGGACCAACAGTAACGTGGTCATAGCTGGATCATGCACCATGAGAACTTTATGTACTGATGTGATGAAGTCCAATGGGCTGCAGGTTTTTATACTCCTGAAGGGTCATATAGTGCGAGTTGTATTCTCATGGTGACATATTGTTGCCATTTTGTGCTGCACACGTAAGACACGGACCACACACTGACTCTTTTCAACTTGTACACACTTCTTACTACTACGACTCTATGTTCTGAGTAAAATATGTTGACATGTGTCCGTGCATTAGTCTACGTCTCTTTGTCTTGAGTTGCCATGTCCAACATGCACTTTTTAACTGTGCATGAGCCCACGATTGTGTTCACCATAGAAAAAAACGACCCTTTTAATTATTGATATATTCTGTTTGGATCATCTTGTTTTATATAACATGCATTACAAACTTTACAAAGTTTTTCTTTCTCTTACAAATAAATCAAGATTTTACTTTGAGTATTAACCACAACCAAGTTGTCTTCTTCTTCTTCTCAGTGTCTTTAGCTGAGGTTCAGTTAGTTCAGGTCAGACTCACCTGTAGGTTTGAACCTTGTTCATCAGCAGCTGCAAGATGGAGGATGATCATCGCTGTCTGTTTTACCAGACGATCTTACAAACCGTTAGACAACAACACAGACGTCTTACTTATTATCTACACACTGAAAACTTTTGAATAAAAACTACTGCTTGAATATTTCCCTTCCCTTGACCTGTTGGTGCTGCCTGGCCAGCTCTGTAAATAAGAGTCTGTTCTTAGTGTTCATTGTCTGCTGAAATAAAAGATGAAATGAAAGTAATTAAATGTATTTAATCCCTTCAGGCTTGACCTTGCAGCGTTCTTGCTTATGATGTCCAGTTTTGATGAGACGTCCAGTAAACGGTTAATGTCAGGTTGAAATTGTTAATACCTCAGAGAGCGTTCAGTAAGAAATGTACAGTAATTGATTATTTAAGTGATTTGCACAGTATGAGGCAGTGCTGGGCAGCACTAACCCAAAAATTAGTTCCACTATTTCTAAAGCACTAATTAATTTATTTAGGTCCACAATTTCAAAAGCACTAATGTCTTATGAAAATTAGGGGAAGCTAATTCTAAACCGCTAATTCTAAAATAAAACACCATCAGACAAGAAGCAAGTTTTAAGTTGTTTGTATTGTACTATAGACTTAGGAAGGTATTTATAATAATATTGTTTGTAATAATAATCATTTTCTTTGAGTATAACCAATAGACAGGAAGGTATTTATAATAATATTGTTTGTAAAAATAATCATTTTCTTTGACTATAACCAATAGACAAAAAATACACACAACAAAACAGACCCTGATTACACCCAAGAGTTCTTTTTTTTCTATTTTAAATCGGTTCTTGAATCCCGGATGATTAAAGGTCCATCAATCAATAATCTGGTAGTTTGTAGTTCATGATCCAGGGTAATATGTCCAGAAAAAAACAAATAGTTTGGTGCAATTTAAGTCCTACCGCACAGCTGTGGTGGTCCGGTAGCTTGCCAATGCCATCCTGGGTGGGAACAGGGGGTGAAAAAAAACCTGACCTAAACAAGGTCATAAACAAAACAAAAAATAGCATTACTTTATACACAGGACTAAACTGTTATCAAAATTTCTATAGGCAGTCAACAGATTTAATGAAAAGTAACTAAAATGATCCTAAGAGGATGAAATTACAAAAATCAAAGGATTTATTTAATACTTTACGTAGATATATTCTATTCGGCCACGAAATTAACAAAAAATAGAATGATCTTTTAATCCCTAAAACCACGTTTAAATCTCAAATACACGGGTGTGTCGCCACCGCATTTATACATAAAAGTAACCCAAATACATGAAACTAACGACTCGCCGTCGAATGGTCGACACAAAACACACAATAAAATCATCCGGCCACGTTAATTTGGCTTGAAACAGCGGGGTTGTCTGCGGATTTATCCAAGTACCCAGCACAACCAGCTAGCCACAGAACTAGCCCTCGAGTTCACGACTGACCCGGAAGTTGTCATCAACATGGAATAGTCCATTTTTAGTAGGGGGATAAAGAAATCGACCGTTTTTTTAATTGCGTATTTAATGATCGTTTTCATCGTAACTATAATTATTTTTATGTTAAATGTACATTAACAAGCAGGATCAATGTTAGTGATGTAGGTGACTGCACGGGGCGAGGCGGGGCCGGGGCCACTGCTGAAATGGGACCCCCAGGCATTTACCTACATGGTCTGTTCTCAGCTCTGCCCCCCTTCCCCTCACACCCTTCCTCCTTTCTGCTGTTTACGGTGGGGAAAAAGGTAAAACAAGCAGCATAAGAGCTTGTAAATAAGTTTATTGGTTTTTACTGATAGATAATTAGTTATTAGCGGTACTGCATTTTAAATAAAAATAGCACAAATCCGCTTATGAATTATAAAAGTTAGTCAATTCACAAAAACGCTGACAAAAAGTTTAGGTCCACTGTAAGCGGAATAGCGCTTTAGCGCTCCCTAGCGTTCATCTGCCCACCTGGTAATGTCAGCGTTAAATAAAAAAAACTCTCGATTGTGGTGTTAAAATCTTTGGATCCTGACAAACAGCAGCAGGTCTCTGATTCATACCCAACAGTTTTAATATTCCTGTCTGGTTCTTATCGTGGCCGTAATCTTTTCATGTTGGAATATTTGAATTCTTTACTTTCCATCAATAAGCTACAGCCTGCTGTCCTTTACGATTGAAATCTTTTGGATGAATATTTATTTTCCTCTCAATTTAAAACATGTTTTTTCTTTGTCTTCTTATAATCATGAAGCAGAATTCACCAAGCGTTGGATTGTTCACCCACTAACAGGGAACATGGGCTGGCTTTAAACCAGCGGTGTCCAAAGTGTAAATCGCCATTTGTGTGTAAAATGTAAAGTACAAGTTATTTTCTACTCATGACTGCATTTGAATGAAGATAATTCTGTTCTGCACGTTTAAGCAGTTCATGAAGATGTAGCCCTCCTGGAAATTGAATGGTAAAACTTTAAAAAACATTTAAATTTTTATGTT
Organism: Garcialebias charrua; assembly: GCA_038048925.1. Taxonomy (NCBI): domain Eukaryota; kingdom Metazoa; phylum Chordata; class Actinopteri; order Cyprinodontiformes; family Rivulidae; genus Garcialebias; species Garcialebias charrua. Next base: position 23,062 of record JBBPBX010015809.1, read on the forward strand.
TAACGGCAAACAGCTAAAAAAAATTATATATATTTTTTCAAAAATACTAAATACAATACTAACCTTTGGTACAAATAACCCCTTTATTTTATTTTATTTTTTCCTTTTCATGGTACAAAGCACCACACAGTTTTACTGACTTCAACCAACAACTCCTTCATTATGTTTCAGAGAATAGAAACAAACAAACAAACAAAAAAAAACAATAGACCAAAAAAAAAAAAAATCGCAATAAAATCTAAAACAAACAATAGAAAAAGAAATACAAATATAGATAGATATAGATACATACACATAAACAATGCATGTTTTATTATTTTTCAGTTAAATTCAAATTGTCTGTGGCTTGCTAGTTTTTTCATTTTAAAAGTTTTGCCCCACATGTGAAAAAGTTTGGACATCCGTTGTGAGACAAGTTAGTTTTACCCTTTGATGAAAATATGTGTATTCAGAGCAGGAGATGCATCAAGTTACCAGTTAAACACAGTTTTTATGTTTCAGACACTTCCAGAGCAGAACGTCTGAGGTCCAGTTTACAACGTTAACATTTCTGAGTGAAATCGTGGAATTTCTGCAGAATTTCATCCGACTGTGTTCACAGCAACTCCTCTTGTTTTCTCTGAAGCCGAAGCTTTATAGTCCAGGTTTCATTTGGAGGTTTTCAGTGCCTGGCCTGGCCTGGCATGGCCTGGCCTGGCATCAGTATTAAATTGCACATATTCATCACAAACGTCTGCAGTCAGTTTTTTTTTTGCAGCTGAACAACATTACCAATGGTGGAACGCAGATGCTGTTTGTGCTATTCACTCTTTTGAACAAACCAGCCTCATCCTAGGTCCAGACGAACGTATGTGTTTTCATGAATCCTGGAAGGATTTTGGTGAAACTTTAAGGAAACATAATGATTGGATGAACGTCTGCAAGTGATTTACTTTTGGACATGAGCCACCACAGCAACAGTGACAAGGAAACACAAAAATAAATACAGTTCAGTCAGTTTCACAGATATTGAGTTAAAATTTGGTGTGGCAGTAGCTGAGGGTCATTCATAACAGACTTTTATGTGCAATTGCATGAGAATATGCACATATATGGACACAGTTAGTGAGGACATGGAGTTGGAGTGAGGACAGATTGAGACCCTGAAGAGGGAAAAGCTGAAAGAACAAGAAGAACAAGACGATTTTGATTTTTAACAAAACTTTTTACACAATAAGTTAACACAACAGTGTTAAAAAAGGTGATCAGGACAAGCTGAAAATAAAATATTTACACGAGGAGCTTGTTGTCCCTGATCAGAAATGTGCATAAAGTCGTTTTAAATTCCCACAGTTTCACAAAATTCTCCAAGTGCCAGTGATGATGGGAGACGTATTGTTTTAAGAAATCTTTAAGTTGCATGATCATTGTCAATTTATCTTCATGCTGTTTGGCTTTTTGTTGTGATCTGTCGTAAACTTTGTTTCATTGTGACGACAGAGGCTGTAAAGCAGTTTATTCAACTCCTTTTTGAAACTTCTTCAATCACATTTGAAAGAGGATTTCTAGTTGGGCTGGTGATCTGTAAACCAGTTTTTATTTCACTGCAGCTGTTCTTTTGTTTTCACGACTCAGCAGATCAAGATTCATGTCTATTGGAAATGCTCCAGTGGCATGTAACATCTGACCCGTGATGCCAGAAATAACTTCCTCCTCGTTTAGTTTGATAAAAAGAAAATAATTGTGTTTGCTGAGCTTTGGAGTAAAACCTCCGGTGAGAGGAGAATGGTGTAAAAAAAACTTTCTTTAATTCTCTTTCAACTTGGCCTGTTACGTTTTACATCTGTTAACCCGTGTCTTTGTAATGAAGCGATGCTTTGAGTCTATCCGTCCCCTCATCCTTGGTTGATCTCTTCAGAGGGAGCTGAGGCCTCGTGTACAAGACTTGTGCAGATTTTCTACTTGACGTTGTGTACGTTTAAATAAAACACAGGAGTACGCACAAACACATCTAGAACAACCAACTGATGCTGTGAAGACACGATGGTGGTTGGGGTGCACAGCCTTAACGTGGATCAGGGGATTCCTATTAGGGAAATAAATAAATCAACTTACCAAGAAGCCCCTCGCTCTGGTACCAACCAGCTGTTCATTAGACTGAATGGATCACGTGCAGGCCCAGGCCTCCTCGCTGTGGTTTGGTTGTGTTTGTGCGTCTTCACATTCCAGTGCACCGGCAGCTCGGCGGCCTGTCTTTGTGTCCTTGTATGTCTCCAAACAACACAACGTCGCTGGTCTCACGGTGTCTTGGAAACGTTTTCACGTGGGTCACCCATCACTTCTCTCCACCCGCTTCATCCTGCCTGGACTCTCGTGATCGGAGAAAGAAAATCACAGCAGCAGTTCGTGCGACACGTGCTCTTTCAGGCGTTTCGTATGAGAAAAATGGCTTTTTTGTTTGACAATTACGTCACCATGGTAACTCCAAATCCCATTAAAAGTAACGGCACACGTCACGGCGCCGAGCCGGTTGTTTTGATGTAACACTTGTGGGGGGGGGACACGTTGCGTTTCGGGCCACATTAAGGTTGACTGAAGACTAAGATATAAAGTTAAGAAACCCTTTGGTGGATAATAAAAGGTACTGCCTCTGACTAGGCAGTCCTAAAACAATTGATAAATCTGGGGTTATTGTTGATGAAGGTGTTTTCTGCACAACCTCAGGCTCGCTTTAACCCACTCCTGTTGTTGGAGACATGGGGATGTGTTAATTGCTCATCCTGTCTCTGCTGAGATCGATAAATATCAATGCATGTGAATTTTTGTGTGGAAAAGGGTGTATGCCTCATTTTTGTGCACGTACACTTTATGCACGAGGCCCCTGGTCCCTGTCTCCAGCAGCCGTTGGATGAGAGGATGGGGGACATGTTGGACAGGTCAGCAGTCCATCGCTGGACCACATGGAGATAAACAGCCATGTAGACACATCAGTGGTTCTGTGGCGGCGTGGACACGCCCCTTCTTCTGTTCCCAGTAAATAGGAAGAAAACCAACCTGGATATCAAAAAATATCATTTTGACAGAGATAGTTGTAAAACATATCCAATCTGACTATAAAATTATACCTATTTACAGTATATGAAATTTTCTTTGATAACTTGTTTTTTATTCTGTATTAGTGAATCTGGAACTGTAGATATTGTACATTTGTATACCTGTATATTATATATATGTTAGATAAAGTGACTGCAGATATCTTATTTGGGATTATGACTGGGAGATATGTCTTGATATTTAAAATAGTCAAGAGGAGGAGCAGGGGCCATGCACAGAGGTAACTGCTGAGCGCAAAGGACCCGTCATTGTCACGTTCAGCGGCCCCGCTGACCCTTTAGGCCCCGCTGACCCTTTAGCCTGACCCTTTAGGCCCCGCTGATCCCTTAGCCTGACCCTTCCTCTGCTGACCATCTCCCTCAGCCTGACCCTCTCCCTCAGTCTGACCTTTCCCCTTTAGCCTGACCCGCTCCCTTAGCTTGACCCTTCCTATTATATTCTTTGTTCTTCTGCCCTTCTGACTTCTGTTCTGTTCCTTATGATTTGTTTCTGCTCCTCATGTCATTGTTTGTTTTTTCCTACTGTTTTGCTTTTCAGCAGTCTGTCTTTCTCACAGCCACCCCTGTCAGTCAACTGTTCACCACACCCCTTCTGCCTTCAACTTAGCAATCAGTGTTCATTCCTTCCACCTGTTAAGCTCAGCATTTAAGCTCCTGCCTGCCACTGCTGTTTGCTCAGTCATTGTTGTTGAATCTTTGGTTCCAGCTCTGGTCACAGACATCACGGTCCTCTGTTTTTGCCTGCCTGCCTAAAGTCTTTGTTAGAAAGTTTTGCCGCCACGCCGGCTTTTGTTTTTGTGTTGTTTAAAAATAAATGTTTTATTTTTGAAATACATCTCCTGCTTCAATCATCTTGCCTACACTTTGGGTTCACACCTACGGATCATGACAGTCATGGTCTGTTCAAATTAAAATGTGTGTGCTCATCAGCTAATTTATTTATTTATTTAATTTATTTATTCATTTCCATTATAAAACACAAAGACAATTTAAAAAAAAGATTTAAAAAACAAACTTAAAATGAAAGGAAGCAGAAGAAGAAACATTTATTATCATATCGGCTCCTTCTTAACAAAATAAATTCAAACTATCAATTCAAACATAATCATCAAATAATAATCATCCATATATAATACAGCAAAATACATAACTCATCAAAATTTACCGTTTAGAATTCATTAGATATTAATCAACTTATATGGATTTTTTCAACAAAATAGTTTTAATCGTTTTCTTAAATTTAAACATTGACTTCACTTTTTTTACATCATCTTCCAAACTATTCCATAGACCTGTTCCCTGTGTTGAAGTAGACCAACTCTTTAAACTGGTTCTATACTTAGGTTTTAATATTGCACAAATATAACTCCATACTGAAATATTACCATACTGAGTACAGGTGATCCCCGATTTACGAGCGAGTTCCGTTCATACGAGGTGCTCGTAACACGAAAATTTGTATGTCGGAACCCGAAACACGTGTCGCTCGTAAGTCCGAATTTTCGGTCGTAAGTCGGAAAATGTATGCGCTGCTATGAACACCCATTTTTCAACACAAACGTACATACTGGTTCATAAACATGCTCAGAACTTTGTTTACAAACGGTTAGCTAACACACTTTCATCTAAAAACACATGGTGCTGTATTTTCTGTATTTTCTGTACAACTTTACTGTTCGTCAGTCCGCTCGTAAGTTCGGAACCTCGTATGTCGATGACGTCATAAGCCAGGGACAACCTGTATAGTAATATTGATGTTAAATATCAATGCATAGATTTTGATGTTAAACAGGAAGAAAAATAAAAGAAGTAACTTTTAATCTAAAACTACTGTATTGGCAATCTTTGCTTTAGTTGACCTTTTTTGTGATGGAAGTTGCGGCTCTTCCTCTCCTGACCACTTGTCTCTGTCAGAGATGAACTTCCATCTTCCACAACCTTAGGGACGTTTCTACAACAACAAGGGAGTCTCCATTTTCCACATTTACTGCATGTACAAAGCAACGACACAAAACTTGTTTGGTGCACAACAGACCTGGGTGCTTGTTGCCCAAACCAAAAACACTACCAGTCGCACCCAGGGTTGATGAAGAGTCACCAGTTAACCCAGCAGGCACGTCTTTGGACTGAGGGAGGAAACCAGAGTACCCGGAGAACAAGCAAACTCCACACAGAAAGGCCCCAGCTGAGTTTCAAACCCGTGACTCATGACCTGATCAACAAAGCTAACCGTGCCGCCTTGTGCACAAACGGACCATTAAAGATTCACCGGTACAGATTAAGAATCTGTAACTGGCAGCTCGTCTGTTATCATTCAGGCTCTTTGTCTCTCATTCATGTTCCTGTAATTCAAGCCTCGGTCAGCGGAGCTCCAAGTGCTGCCAGATGCTGTTTCATTACAGTTAAAGAGGGATTTACAGAGACGTTAATCTTAATCAAATTAAACATGTTGGGCTCAGGTTGATATCACTGTTTCTCCATAGCAAACCCTCTTCAACAAGCTCACAGCTTGACAGACCGTGAGGCAGATACACGCTCTGTGACAGGCATGAGGGATCAACGATTGACGGGGAATCGTTGCATACATGCACACAGACCACTGGTGTCAGGAGCATTTGTAATGTGGGGGGACACACTGGTGTGTGTGTGTGTGTGTGTGTGGGGGGGTCCTTCCCCAGAAAATTTTGAATGAAGTAGATGCCATTTCTTGCATTCTTGTGTATTTTAACGGGTTGTTAAACATACGATTACCTCCATAAGTAAACACTTGATTCATTAACTGTTTTAGAGAACAACAAGAAGTAGCCTGACCAACAGCTCTCCTTGTGTGAATAGAGCACGCTCCGCTTCTCTCCCCACTTCACATATAATTGTTGCAACGACACAGACACACAGGTTTTATCAGACAGGGATCAGGCGATGTCATGAACCTGGAGCTAGCCTGAGTGGACGTTCCATTCCACACCACTAGGTGGCGGAAACATTTGTGTTTCTTTTGTACAAAGTCATCGTAAGCCTGCGTTAAACTAATGTGCCATATCTTTTTTTAAATGGTCTGTGTGTCCTGTCCACACAGAGACACTTAGAAACGCTTCATCTCCATCTTCCATAACTTTCCAGGTCTCTCTTGTAAATGAGTCCCTGAGGCTCAATGGGATTAGCCTGTAGAAATAAAGGTTGAATGAACAACTAATCTGCAGTCAGGTAGCAGAGGCAGCAGGTTCAAAAGGGAAATCCAGACCTCACTCTCCCCAGAGAGACTCTCCAGCTCCTCCTGGGGGACCCCAAGGCATTCCCAGGCCAGAGAGGATCTACAATCCCTCCAGAGTTCTGGGTCGGCCCCATGGTCTCTTTCTAGTGGGACATGATAGGAAACCCTCCAAATGGAGGTGGCATCCTGATCAGGTGACCCACCTCAGCAGACTCGTCTTGTGTGAAGGAGGAGTGGCTTTATGCTGAGCACGCCCCCGACCCCCCCAGTTGACAGAGCTCCTCACCGTCACTAAGGCTGAGCCTGGCCACTCTATGAAGGAAGACCATTTTGGGTGATTGTATCCGGGAACTCATTCTTTCAGTCATGATCCAAAGCTCATGACTCGACTCAACACTTTCTTCACCATGACCGACCGAAGCAACATCCTCATTACTGTGGATGAGGCTCCATCTGTCTATCCATCTCCTGCTACATTGAGTCAGGAACAAGACAACCAGATACTTTACCTCCTCCACCTGAGGCAAGAACTCCTCCAGACCTGGAGGGGGAAAAGTGTTCTCGCTCGTCTTACTTACAAAGAACTACGCTCGACAGCAGGAGAAGATTTAACCGGTACTTACTTGCAAGGCCAGATTTTCAGGACAAATACACATAAAGTACACAAATGAAAAGCAGTCATGAGGATCTGCCCCGAGCTAACAGGGCTTTAATGCTTTTTATAAAAACAGATTACCAGTAAACTGTGTCTGTGTCTAAAATCTCTCTCTACTCAGGACCAGTGGGTGTGAGTTGATTTTAACTTCCCTGTATTCTATACAGACTAGTTGTGCATGTATGTGTCCTACGCCTCGTCGTCGCCACAGTAGCTGCCGCCATCGTTACAGCTGTTTACAGCTGTTTACAGCTGTTTACACCTGCCTTTCAGACGTGCTGTTCAAAGACGAAATCAGCCGCTTCAATTTGTTTCGTTTGATAAATCACATTGCGCACGCTAGATGAATCTATTTGCATCCACTCCTCCCAGTATGTTGTGCGTTCAGGTAGAAATGCCAGATGTTGCGTACGCATTGAGGCAAGCGCGTAAAATGAACTGCGCGTGCTGTTTCGTCCGTTTGACAGACACGGTCCCGGGCGCGCCCTGCTAGTAGATCAGACGTTCATTATATTTATCACAGTACAGTTACCTCACAGTATGGTTCCAAATATTAACCAGCTGAGCGCTTGCAGGCAACCAAAACCTTGTTTCTGTCGTTATAATCCTGACGATGGCGTTTCGGTGTTCCGCCGCACAGAACTGGTCACGTATGAACATGCTTGTGTGTATTGTTTTTTTACACGCCGTGGCCTTTACGGCAGTTACTCGTTGATGCTGGGGAAACACTGTAGTCCACTCCCCACTGGTTACCAGCAGGTTTATTCAGTTTTTGCTCAGAGGAGGTGAGAGTCTGACAACAAAAGAACTGACGAGATGTTGCTTCACGCTGAGGACACCCGACCAGATCTACTGTAACACTAGTGTCTGCTGCAGAAACTCTCATTATCTTCTTGTTTTTTAATACACAGATTGTCCATTTTGAAGGAAAACAAAATGTTTGTGCTGTTTTGGAGTCCGTCTGCTTCAGGGATCATTGCTGGAACATCTGTCAGGGTCCAACATCTGCTTTGATAAGTAATTATGCCAATACATGAGATGTTTCCATGTGGGAGCAGTTGACTGAGCTCACCAAAGCCCAGCTAATGCCGTAAGAGCCCTAATCCCTGATGACTTGAAGGATGTCACAGATGTGGGGCAGGAGCAAGAAGAGCAATACACAACGGTGACACTACTTCCTCTTTCATTACCCTGGAGAACCAGATCCTAAACAAACAAAATGGAGACGACGGAGCACTAATGAGGACAGCGCAGGACGTTGTGGACTTCTGTATTACATTGCTGTAAGAGGCTCTTCTGGACTTTGACTTGTTGGCTCTCAGATCTCAGCCAGGGGCATTTAGAGATTTCAGACAAAGTGACAAACTTATATAAATAAAAGCTTCTTTAGCTGTGTTTCAGTGAAGCTGCCAAACCAGTGCAAGATGCCATTTCCATACCATGCCATTTTATTTATAAAGCACTTTAAACAGGAACAAGGCCAAACCAAAGTGCTGAACAAACAAACAAACAGGCAACAAATAACAATGAAGTACTAAAAATAGACATAAAAACATTGCAGATCATAAATAAAATGACCAAATCTACAAATCATCTGGTGTTGAAAGCAACAGAATAGTAGTGGGTCTTTAAATGGGATTTGAAAACTGAGAGGGAGGGGGCCTGTCTGACGAGCAGAGGTAACTCGTTCCAGAGTCTTGGGCCTGCTACAGAGAACGCCCTGTCACCTCTGCGTTTAAGATGAGTCCCTGGAACTCTTAAAAGTACCCGGTCCTCTGACCTCAAAGCACGTGGAGGGACATATGGGTGTATCAAATCCGAGAGATAGGCGGGGGCGAGACTGTTCAGTGATTTGTAGACATACAGGAGAATTTTGAACTGGATTTGAAGATGAACCAGTGCAGGGAGGCCAAGACTGGTGTAATGTGCTCTCTTTTGCCTGTACTGGTTAAAAATCAGGCTGCTGCGTTCTGAACCAGTTGTAATCGTGCAATGGTGTCTGACTGACGCCAAACAGAAGTGAATTGCAGTAATCAAGCCTAGATGTAATAAATGTGTGAATCACTGTCTCCAGGTTGTTTTTGGATAATATGGGCTTCAGCTTAGACAGTCGCCTCAGCTGGAAAAAACAGGATTTGACGATCATGTTTACATGACTGTTGAGTTTCATGGAAGGATCCATTATCACTCCCAGATTTGTGACTTTTTGTTTTTCAGACAGGGGTACAGCAGAAAGGTCGATGCAGTGATTCGAGATTGTGTCGTTGGGAGGGAACAACATGGCTTCAGACTTCTTTTCATTGAAACTTGAGAAATTTAAAGCCATCCAGTCCCTGATGTCAGCCAGGCAGTCGAGCAGAGGCTGAATAAAACATGTACCATTGTGTCTTAGGGGGAAGTAAATTTGACAGTCGTCGGCGTAGAAGTGGAAGTGTATGTTGTGTTTCCAGAAAATAGCACCAAGTGGCAGCAGGTATAAGGAGAATAGGAGAGGACCCAGGATGGACCCCTGCGGAACCCCCCATTTAAGTGCAGCCACTGCAGAACTAAAATCGATCTGTCCCTCCTCTGGACATGTCCAAACCATCTCAGTGTGTCCTCTCTAACTTTATCTCCCAGTTGTTCAACATGTGCTGTACCTCTGATGATCTCATTCCTGATCTTATCCATCCTTGTCACTCCTAAGGAGAACCTCAACATCTTCATTTCTGACACTTCCAGTTCTGTCTCCTGTCTTTTTGTCCATGTCTCTGTCTCCTGTCTTTTTGTCCATGTCTCTGTCTCCTGTCTTTTTGTCCATGTCTCTGTCTCCAGACCATACAACATAGCTGGTCTCACCACTGTCTTGTAAACTTTACCTTTGACCTTTGCTGACACCTTTTTGTCACAAATCACTCCTGAAACTTTTCTCCATCACTCCATCTTGCCTGGACTCTCTTTTTCACCTCTTTACCACATTCCCCATGTTCCTGGACAGTGGACCCCAAGTCCTTGAAGTCCTGCACCTTTGTGACCTCTGCGCCTTGTAGCCTCACTGTTCCACCTCCTCCTACCAGAGTTTTGACTGAGATCATCTTGTGTTGAGAAATGCTACATTGGTTGAACCTTGTAATTTTAGAATATTTTGCATGATGTCATCCTTAAAGACCGTGTAAAGTGAATTTCAACATTTTCTTCAATAAACATTATAAATGTGATAATTGTAATCTTGTAAATGAGTAAAAAGTCTCAAAATTGTAGCTCAATTAATTTTGGAGTTATAGAGCAAACTGTGTATAAACATATTTCTATTTCAGGATTTTTTAGGCGTGTTTTAAACGTGACCGCGTTTCGTCACGCGGTCCTCATTAGTATAGCCCCACCCCCTGCAGCTCCAGCCGTATAAATGCGTTCTTCGGTGGAGCCGTTCACTCGCTACCGACCGTCTCCCTCCTGTACTCTCACTCCTTTTACGCATGGACTGCAGCTGCTCCATTGTGACATTTCTTTTTTTTTTTTTTGCCAAAAGTCAAGTGATCACTTGAAGCTGTCACCATGACTGAACTTGTCACGAGTGAACTAAAGTCATGTCCAACGAGGCTGCACCAGGTTCTAAATATTTCCTGGTGTGCAGGTCTGCTGTGTGGCTGAAGGAGAAGCGCTCCCTGTTTTTAATTTTTAAAAGTTTTCATGAACATATAAACACAGAAAACCGCTGCGCAGCCCTCTGTCTTTTGCTGCTGGAGCGACCTGCACCTGTTTTCACATCCGAGCCCCCCCGCGCGTGTGTGTGTGTGTGTGAGAGCGCCGTGACTCTGCTGACACAGAGATGAGATAACTTATCAACGTGATTACTCTTTTTAATCACCAACACAGACCCCGCATGCGAGGTGACCGGCCAGAACTCAGATAAAAACAGAGCAGGTTTACTGCTGCTCCTTGTCTGCCTCTCGCTCAGGGCAGGAAAAGGACATGAGTGCAGTACTGCGCTGAAACCACGCCCACGCGCTGACACGCCCCCAGCGTTCTAGGGCAAGGCAAAATCATGTTTTTTCATGATTTTTGAGACTTAATTTTATAAGGAAATCAATGTTTTTAATCAGTCAGATTTATATGGGTGATTAATAACACATATTTATGCCGTGTGACAAAATAAAAACACACATTTAATTTCACTTTACACGGTCTTTAAAGTAAATGTTGTGAACGACTCTTAGGTTCTACCATGTCAAACTTTTTCTCAATAATTGTAAAATTAATTAAGTTACAGTTATTTTTTATGCCGGACACAGGTGAGATGAATATGGTATTATGGTATACAGGTAGCCCCCTAGTTACGAACGAGTTAGGGAGATAAGAACGGTTCGCAGCTCGATTCTGCCGTAGCTAGGGGGTGAAATTAGCGTCCAGTTCGTAGGTCCTTATTCCGTTCGTAGGTCGTGGAAATACCGCTAACGGAGCCCGCGACACATTTAAGCATGTACAGTAGTGTACTGTAATGTTAAACATTGCTATTCACATTTACAGAATAAATAAAAATATATTTTCTTACTTTGAGATGGTCAAAGCCGACATCTTAGGTTGCCTTGCGTTGCCATGATTGTTGTCGGGCCGAGCAGCGCGGCAGCCGCCGAGTGAACCACCAGCAGCTGCTCAAGGCCTGTGTTAGCTAGCTGGCTAGCTTCTGCTAGCCAGGCCATGGGCTGGTGTTGGAGCGGCGGTGCGGCGCAATCGGCGATCAATCTGCAGCTGCTGCTCCAGCCTGAGACGTCCACAGAGCTCACAGAGCGATTCCAGCTAGTAATTAATCCATATGATGCGATCCTGGTCACCAGTTTTCAAAGGCCGGCTCCCGGCAGCTAACCTAAAATGGCGTCCGGTGTTCTACATTAATTTGTGACCGGAGACCCCCGTGACTGAACCTAAAATGGCGTCCGGTGTTCTACATTAATTTGTGACCGTGTAAACTGAAGACCTACTTCCTGCTGCCCAAGATTGCTCAAAAATGATCAGAAATGATCATTTTTATCATAATTATTATTTATAAAGCCTTTAAAACAACCACAGCTGCAACAAAGTGATGTACACATGAAATTAAGAACATTTAAACACAAAAAAAAATGTTTTTTTTTTTTTATACAGTAATTTCATATTTTTATTTAATATGATACGTTCGTAGGTCCCGTTGTTCGTAGGTCGATGGAGTCGTAAGTAGGGGGTTTGCTGTACTCTCATTCGTCTGTAAATTCCTCTCGTCTCGCCCATAACTTTTGATGCATTCATCAATGTTTGCTGAGCGGTTCATGAGATATTAAACTGAAAGACACGACGATGACAGGCAGAAACATGGCTGCAGGTGATAATATTTACAACGTAATGTTTGTTTTCACTAATATTTGCTGAAAGGAGTCGGCACGGTGATACAGTTTGTAGAGCTGCCGCCTCTCAGCGAGCAGGTTGCCGGATTAAATCCCAGCCCGGGGCCTTTCTGGGTGGAGTTTTCATGTTCTCTCTGTGCTGTGTGGGTTTTCTCCAGGTGCTCCAGTTTCCTCCCACAGATCTAAAACATGCATGTTAGACTGATGATGACTCTGGATTGTCTCTAGGTGAGAGAGTGAATGGTCGTTTGTCTCGTTTGTCTCTATGTGTCCCTGTGACGGACTCGAGACCTGTCCCTGTCCCCCGCCTCTCGCACAGTAACTGCTGGATATGGGCACCAGTGACTCCCACAACCCTAAAAGGAAGAAGAAGGTAAAGATGATTGATGGATGGACAGATTGATGGATGATTGGATGGATGGATGGATGAATAGATTGATGTATGAATGGATGGATGGATGAATGGATGAATGGATTGATGATGAATGGATGGATGGATGGATTGATGGATAGATGGATGGATGGATGATGATGGATGAATGGATGGATTGATGGATGGATGGATGGATGGATGGATGATGGATGGATGGATGAATGAATGAATGGATGGATGATTGATGGATGAATGGTTGGATGGATGGATGGATGAATGATAGATGGATGGATGAATGGATGAATGGATAGCTTGATGGATGGATGGATGGATTGATGGATGATGGATGGATGGATGGAAGGATGATGGATGAATGGATGGATTGATGGATGGATGAATGATAGATTGATGGATGAATGGATGGATGGATGGATGATGAATGGATGGATGGATGAATGGATAGATGGATGAACGGATGGATGGATGGATGAATGGATAGCTTGATGGATGGATGGATGATGAATGGATGAATGAATGGATGGATGGATGGATGATGGATGAATGGATGGATGAATGGATGAATGGATGGATGGATGGATTGATGGATGGATTGATAGATTGATGATGAATGGATTTATGGATGGATGGATGAATGGATTGATGGATGGATTGATAGATTGATGGATGGATGGATGGATTTATGGATGAATGGATGGATGAATGGATTTATGGATGAATGAATGAATGGATGATGGATGAATGGATTGATGGATGATGAATGGATTGATGGATGAATGAATGGATGGATGAATGGATGGATGATGGATGAATGGATGGATGAATGGATGGATGGATGGATGAATTGATTGATGGAGGGATTGATAGATTGATGGATGGATGGATTTATGGATAAATGAATTGATGATGGATGGATGGATGAATGGATGGATGGATGGATGAATGGATGAATGGATGGATGAATGGATGGATGAATGGATGGATGGATTTCCTTGAAGGCTCTGTGAAATAATGCAAAGTGCACAGATGTTCCTGTGGTTCTGAAAGTCCTGGAGTTTCACATGAAAGTCCTGGAGTTTCAGATGAAAGTCCTGGAGTTTCAGATGAAAGTCCTGGAGTTTCTGATGAAAGTCCTGGAGTTTCTGATGAAAGTCCTGGAGTTTCAGATGAAGGTCCTGGAGTTTCAGATGAAAGTCCTGGAGTTTCTGATGAAAGTCCTGGAGTTTCAGATGAAGGTCCTGGAGTTTCAGATGAAGGTCCTGGAGTTTCTGATGAAAGTCCTGGAGTTTCAGATGAAAGTCCTGGAGTTTCAGATGAAAGTCCTGGAGTTTCAGATGAAGGTCCTGGAGTTTCTGATGAAAGTCCTGGAGTTTCTGATGAAAGTCCTGGAGTTTCAGATGAAAGTCCTGGAGTTTCAGATGAAGGTCCTGGAGTTTCAGATGAAGGTCCTGGAGTTTCTGATGAAGGTCCTGGAGTTTCTGATGAAGGTCCTGGAGTTTCTGATGAAAGTCCTGGAGTTTCTGATGAAAGTCCTGGAGTTTCTGATGAAAGTCCTGGAGTTTCTGATGAAAGTCCTGGATTTTCAGATGAAGGTCCTGGAGTTTCAGATGAAGGTCCTGGAGTTTCTGATGAAAGTCCTGGAGTTTCTGATGAAAGTCCTGGAGTTTCAGATGAAAGTCCTGGAGTTTCAGATGAAAGTCCTGGAGTTTCAGATGAAGGTCCTGGAGTTTCTGATGAAGGTCCTGGAGTTTCTGATGAAGGTCCTGGAGTTTCTGATGTAGGTCCTGAGTTTCTGATGAAGGTCCTGGAGTTTCTGATGAAGGTCCTGGAGTTTCTGATGAAGGTCCTGGAGTTTCTGATGAAGGTCCTGGAGTTTCTGATGAAAGTCCTGGAGTTTCGGACTGAAAGTCCTGGAGTTTCAGATGAAAGTCCTGGAGTTTCAGATGAAAGTCCTGGAGTTTCAGACAAAAGTCCTAGAGTTTCAGATGAAGGTCCTGGAGTTTCTGATGAAAGTCCTGGAGTTTCAGACAAAAGTCCTGGAGTTTCAGATGAAAGTCCTGGAGTTTCTTATGGAGGTCCTGGAGTTTCAGATGAAAGTCCTGGAGTTTCTGACGAAGGTCCTGGAGTTTCTTATGAAAGTCCTAGAGTTTCTGATGAAGGTCCTGGAGTTTCTGATGAAGGTCCTGGAGTTTCTTATGAAGGTCCTGGAGTTTCTGATGAAAGTCCTGGAGTTTCTGATGAAGGTCCTGGAGTTTCTGATGAAAGTCCTGGAGTTTCAGATGAAAGTCCTGGAGTTTCAGATGAAAGTCCTGGAGTTTCTGAAGTTCCTGGAGTTTCTGATGAAAGTCCTGTAGTTTCAGATGAAGGTCCTGGAGTTTCTGATGAAGGTCCTGGAGTTTCAGATGAAAGTCCTGGAGTTTCAGATGAAAGTCCTGGAGTTTCTGATGAAGGTCCTGGAGTTTCTGATGAAAGTCCTGGAGTTTCTGATGAAGGTCCTGGAGTTTCTTATGAAGGTCCTGGAGTTTCTGATGAAAGTCCTGGAGTTTCAGATGAAAGTCCTGGAGTTTCAGATGAAAGTCCTGGATTTTCTGATGAAAGTCCTGGAGTTTCAGATGAAGGTCCTGGAGTTTCTTATGAAGGTCCTGGAGTTTCAGATGAAAGTCCTGGAGTTTCAGATGAAAGTCCTGGAGTTTCTGATGAAAGTCCTGGAGTTTCTGATGAAAGTCCTGGAGTTTCTGATGAAAGTCCTGGAGTTTCAGATGAAGGTCCTGGAGTTTCTGATGAAGGTCCTGGAGTTTCAGATGAAAGTCCTGGAGTTTCAGATGAAAGTCCTGGAGTTTCAGATGAAAGTCCTGGAGTTTCTGATGAAAGTCCTGGAGTTTCAGATGAAAGTCCTGGAGTTTCTGATGAAAGTCCTGGAGTTTCTGATGAAGGTCCTGGAGTTTCTTATGAAGGTCCTGGAGTTTCTGATGAAAGTCCTGGAGTTTCAGATGAAAGTCCTGGAGTTTCTGATGAAAGTCCTGGAGTTTCTGATGAAAGTCCTGGAGTTTCAGATGAAGGTCCTGGAGTTTCAGATGAAAGTCCTGGAGTTTCTGATGAAGGTCCTGGAGTTTCTTATGAAGGTCCTGGAGTTTCTGATGAAAGTCCTGGAGTTTCAGTTGAAAGTCCTGGAGTTTCAGATGAAAGTCCTGGATTTTCTGATGAAAGTCCTGGAGTTTCAGATGAAGGTCCTGGAGTTTCTGATGAAAGTCCTGGATTTTCTGATGAAAGTCCTGGAGTTTCAGATGAAGGTCCTGGAGTTTCTGATTAAAGTCCTGGAGTTTCAGATGAAAGTCCTGGATTTTCTGATGAAAGTCCTGGGGCCTCATGTACAAAGACTTGCGTAGATTTCTTACTGAAAAGTAACGTACGGACAAATCCAGAAAAGTGTCCACGCACAAAAAAATCCAGATTTATCAAACTGTGCGTACACCGGAATCCACGCACATTCCTTATGTACAACACAATCAACGTGGAATTCAGCGCACATGAGAGAGTGGCCGACTCCGCCCTTGACACGCCTCCGTATGAATATGCAAAGTCATTCAAATATGCCATGCACGACAGGAATGTCGTCTCTGCTCCATTGCAAATCATGTCGGAACGTGGAAAAAAGAGGAACTTCACGGACTGTGAACAGAAATCACTTCTGAGTGAGGCAGAGAAGCACGGAAAAAGGCTTCATTCGGCACGCACAGTGCAAAACAAACCATCCACTTTTAAATAAGAAGTTGACCAAGCTGATCTAACATGCCTGTATAGCTTAGTGGCGAACGCGCCCGCCCTTCGTCCCAAAGGTCGTGAGATCGACTCCCGCTTGGTACAATGTTTTTTTTTTTCATTCCGGATTTAAAGACCACAGGAAAACTATTGAATGAAACAACAAGAAATAGAACAATACATGAAATGAAAGGAAGCAGACGATTTATTGTTTTGTAAATAGTTTTCATGTGTATTTCAATCTGGAACGAAAAAAAAAAGAAAAACGTTGTACCATGCGGGAGTCGATCTCACGACCTTTGGAACTAAAGGCAAGCGCTTTACCCACTGACCTAAACGTAGGCGTGTTAATACAGCTTGGTTAACTTCTTATTTAAAGAAATTACATCTCATTGTTGTCAATATTGTTGCCACTATCTGGCGCATGCTTTTATATCCACTCATCTAATTGCGTCCATGTGGATGTAATAATCGTTAATCATGTGTGTTTGGTGGGATTTATGATTGTTTTCACATCGTGGACACGGTTTCACAGATCACCTGTAAGTGTCGCCAAAGGAACAATAACCACAGAAACGTGCGTACGCAAGCAGGGGAGCAGCCGTGGATTTCTACGTGGAAGCGCAGATATTCCCGTTCATATCAGATTTGATACATACGCCACTTTGCGTGGAAAGTGACGTGCGCAATGTTTTTGTGCGCACGCATGGTTGATACATGAGGTCCCTGGAGTTTCAGATGAAAGTCCTGGAGTTTCAGATGAAAGTCCTGGATTTTCTGATGAAAGTCCTGGAGTTTCAGATGAAGGTCCTGGGGCCTCATGTACAAAGACTTGCGTAGATTTCTTACTGAAAAGTAACGTACGGACAAATCCAGAAAAGTGTCCACGCACAAAAAAATCCAGATTTATCAAACTGTGCGTACACCGGAATCCACGCACATTCCTTATGTACAACACAATCAACGTGGAATTGAGCGCACATGAGAGAGTGGCCGACTCCGCCCTTGACACGCCTCCGTATGAATATGCAAAGTCATTCAAATATGCCATGCACGACAGGAATGTCGTCTCTGCTCCATTGCAAATCATGTCGGAACGTGGAAAAAAGAGGAACTTCACGGACTGTGAACAGAAATCACTTCTGAGTGAGGCAGAGAAGCACGGAAAAAGGCTTCATTCGGCACGCACAGTGCAAAACAAACCATCCACTTTTAAATAAGAAGTTGACCAAGCTGATCTAACATGCCTGTATAGCTTAGTGGCGAACGCGCCCGCCCTTCGTCCCAAAGGTCGTGAGATCGACTCCCGCTTGGTACAATGTTTTTTTTTTTCATTCCGGATTTAAAGACCACAGGAAAACTATTGAATGAAACAACAAGAAATAGAACAATACATGAAATGAAAGGAAGCAGACGATTTATTGTTTTGTAAATAGTTTTCATGTGTATTTCAATCTGGAACGAAAAAAAAAAGAAAAACGTTGTACCATGCGGGAGTCGATCTCACGACCTTTGGAACTAAAGGCAAGCGCTTTACCCACTGACCTAAACGTAGGCGTGTTAATACAGCTTGGTTAACTTCTTATTTAAAGAAATCACATCTCATTGTTGTCAATATCGTTGCCACTATTTGGCGCATGCTTTTATATCCACTCATCTAATTGCGTCCATGTGGATGTAATAATTGTTAATCATGTGTGTTTGGTGGGATTTATGATTGTTTTCACATCGTGGACACGGTTTCACAGATCACCTGTAAGTGTCGCCAAAGGAACAATAACCACAGAAACGTGCGTACGCCAACAGGGGAGCAGCCGTGGATTTGTACGTGGAAGCGCAGATATTCCCGTTCATATCAGATTTGATACATACGCCACTTTGCGTGGAAAGTGACGTGCGCAATGTTTTTGTGCGCACGCATGGTTGATACATGAGGCCCCTGGAGTTTCTTATGAAGGTCCTGGAGTTTCAGATGAAAGTCCTGGAGTTTCTTATGAAGGTCCTGGAGTTTCTGATGAAAGTCACAGAGCACCTCGTCCCACTCCGCCTGCGTCTCCCTCCCCATCTGCACTCGGTGAAACTTTCAGTCCCAGGTCCGTGTCCTGTTCTCTCTCCTGTTCCTTTCTTCCTTGTTCTCTCTCCTGTTCCTTTCTTTCTTGTTCTCTCTCCTGTTCCTTTCTTTCTTGTTCTCTCTCCTGTTCCTTTCTTCCTTGTTCTCTCTCCTGTTCCTTTCTTCCTTGTTCTCTCTCCTGTTCCTTTCTTCCTTGTTCTCTCTCCTGTTCCTTTCTTCCTTGTTCTCTCTCCTGTTCCTTTCTTCCTTGTTCTCTCTCCTGTTCCTTTCTTCCTTGTTCTCTCTCCTGTTCCTTTCTTCCTTGTTCTCTCTCCTGTTCCTTTCTTCCTTGTTCTCTCTCCTGTTCCTTTCTTCCTTGTTCTCTCTCCTGTTCCTTTCTTCCTTGTTCTCTCTCCTGTTCCTTTCTTCCTTGTTCTCTCTCCTGTTCCTTTCTTCCTTGTTCTCTCTCCTGTTCCTTTCTTCCTTGTTCTCTCTCCTGTTCCTTTCTTCCTTGTTCTCTCTCCTGTTCCTTTCTTTCTTGTTCTCTCTCCTGTTCCTTTCTTCCTTGTTCTCTCTCCTGTTCCTTTCTTCCTTGTTCTCTCTCCTGTTCCTTTCTTCCTTGTTCTCTCTCCTGTTCCTTTCTTCCTTGTTCTCTCTCCTGTTCCTTTCTTCCTTGTTCTCTCTCCTGTTCCTTTCTTCCTTGTTCTCTCTCCTGTTCCTTTCTTCCTTGTTCTCTCTCCTGTTCCTTTCTTCCTTGTTCTCTCTCCTGTTCCTTTCTTCCTTGTTCTCTCTCCTGTTCCTTTCTTCCTTGTTCTCTCTCCTGTTCCTTTCTTCCTTGTTCTCTCTCCTGTTCCTTTCTTCCTTGTTCTCTCTCCTGTTCCTTTCTTCCTTGTTCTCTCTCCTGTTCCTTTCTTCCTTGTTCTCTCTCCTGTTCCTTTCTTCCTTGTTCTCTCTCCTGTTCCTTTCTTCCTTGTTCTCTCTCCTGTTCCTTTCTTCCTTGTTCTCTCTCCTGTTCCTTTCTTCCTTGTTCTCTCTCCTGTTCCTTTCTTCCTTGTTCTCTCTCCTGTTCCTTTCTTCCTTGTTCTCTCTCCTGTTCCTTTCTTCCTTGTTCTCTCTCCTGTTCCTTTCTTCCTTGTTCTCTCTCCTGTTCCTTTCTTCCTTGTTCTCTCTCCTGTTCCTTTCTTCCTTGTTCTCTCTCCTGTTCTTTTCTTCCTTGTTCTCTCTCCTGTTGCTTTCTTTCTTGTTCTCTCTCCTGTTCTTTTCTTCCTTGTTCTCTCTCCTGTTCCTTTCTGTCTTGTTCTCTCTCCTGTTCCTTTCTGTCTTGTTCTCTCTCCTGTTCCTTTCTTCCTTGTTCTCTTGGTGTCCTGACTCTTGTTTGTCCGCTTCATGTCATGTCGAGGCGTGAACAATGAGTTGTTTGCACCGCGCTCCTGGACGCCGGTCCAGTGGAATGACGTGTCCCCCGTGATTCTGTTTGTTTCTGAGGGCTCTCTGTCAGCCCGTGTCACCCAGCTCCTGGTGCCACATCTGTCGGGGAACAAAGCTCTGCACAGCTGCCAGTCTGTGAGTGAAGACACATTTTTCATTGTTTCTTGAGTAGACGCCATCTCTCATCCTTGGACGGTTCAAAAACAGGAGGTGAAGATGACGCCTCCTCACCTCCTAGACACTAAATGAAATTTGATGAAGGGGAAAAAACAAATATTTTGGAAGCTGATGTGTCTCCTTAGGTGTTTGTCAAGGAATTTGTAAAAATGGACATGAAGTTTCTAAAATTAGGGCATTATGTCCCTGCATGAAGTGACTTTAAACATGTTTTTGTTTTTACAGTTTTTTCAGTAATGTGAAGGGAACACATGATTTAAACCAGCGTTCTTGACAGAATGCATATTACCCACAGCATCAAGTCAAAGTTTAAAACCAAAATGTCACTTAATTTTTTTCTGTAAATAATTTTCTGTAACCGTTATGTTTTTAGCAGATATTTGAGCTGAATACTGTACTGGCTTTGTCCAACAAATGTGGAGAATATCAACTATCGTCCCTCAGCCCAGAACAACACATGCAAATGTTCTGAATGACATTAGACCCGTCGCCCTCACATCCTTACTATGCAAATGTATGGAGTGCCTGTGAGCAGGGAACTAATGTCTTTCACAGCTGACCCCATGCAGTTTGATTATACGACTAACCAAGGGGTGGAGGAGCCCCCCCCCCCACCATCCCCAATCAAAAAGGTACATAATCATTTAATCCGAAGACAGACGTATGTTGGAGCTTTTATTAATAAACAATTTCCTGTGGGCTCAATAAAGTTCTATCTTATCTTATCTTATCTTATCTTGCACAGTCATTCTGGTTGGATTTATAGTCAAGTATTATTGGACCATTATAGGGGTTAACTGGAAAGTTCCTGGAGAACCTTTGACAGGGACTGCCACATGGTGATCATTTACATTTTTTGATCTGACTATGTGTTGGGGTTCACTCTCAGCTACAATCATACCCAGTTTTAGCTCAAAATGGCCAAAAACATCAATGATTTATAGTCATTTTATTTTTCATTTAAAAAGAGTTTTATTCAGAGACCTCTTCTCTCCGGGTCATGGGACCTCATTGTGGCCATCAGAAGTTGTTCAGAGTTCTGTCAGTGTTTTTCAATGAAGAAAATGGCGTATTTGTGTGCAAATGATGTCGCCATGGCAACTCGAAACGCCAATAAAAATAACGGCGCACATCACGGTGCCGAGCCGGTCGTTTTGATAGAACATTTGTGGGGGACACGTTGAGGTTCGGGCCACAATTAAGTTGATAGAAGAGCAGGACCCTGTTCAGGTGCTTATGTGGCGACCTACACTTGAATAAATTAATTTTAATTAGCATAGTTATTTCCTCTTATGTCTCAAGTTTAATGGTTACCAAAGCTAATTTCAAATGGATATAACTCAAGAGGTCTTTAGAGCAGTTTAGATGAAGTTTGGTGGACTGGTCGCTGAGATAAATCCCTAATAGAACAGTGGCAAATCAAAAATCCAAGATGGCTCCCTGAGCTAAAAAAGAAAAATATAATATATCACCATTTTTTTAAAGATAGTGAGCTGAAATTTGGCGTGGTGGTAGCTGAGAGCAATGCCCAACATGTTGTGCAGTTAAATCAAAAATGGCAGCCACGTGGCAGTCCCGTCAAAGTTTCTCCAGGAACATTCTGGTTTTCATGGTGGTCCTTTCAGTTTGACGGAGCAAAGCTGCTTCATCCGTGTGCCAGAGATCATGTATGTCATTAAAGCTTGAGTGATGCAGAATTTAAGGCGACCTCCACTCAGACAGCCAAGGTCTGCAGAGAACGAAGAAGCTCCTACGTCTGACTCACAACTTATTCAGTCACAGTCCAAAGTTCAATACGGGGAGAGTGGTTTGAGTCCACAGTTCAGACCCGGTTTAAAGGGATTGTGACATGATTTTGTAAATTTGAATATTTGTCAGAACATATATATCTTATATCATTGAGCTCTGGTCGTTTTTGCATAATAAATTATAAATATATTAAATTTTTATTCCAAGTTATGGTAGTTTTTTTCTCTGGGATACGCCCCTAAAAATCTGCGCATTTCCGCAAAACGTCATCTTGACGTGACAACGGGAAGGCACGCTCCAACGTGCATTTAAATAATAATGGCGGAGCATGTCCTATCGCATCTGAGATATCATTTTGAGACAGTAAATCTTCCAAAACTCTCATTAAAGCTGGGGTATGTAAGATTGTAATGTAGTCTGTAACTTTTCAAACAATATATATTTTAACATATTTCTTCACTCTGTCACTAGATTGATGTTAGAGAGGTAATCTCTGAAAAAACTAAAAAAAATATTGTCCCCTTGCTTCTCCAGGTGGTAAATAAGCATTTCTAAAAAGAAAAAGTGACCCGCCATTTTCCAGCCAATAAAAACAAAGTTTGTAACCAGCCAATAAAAACCGAGCTTGAATTTGAATCAGCCAATAAAAACAGAGCTTGAATTCAAATTTCAACAGACCACAAGGGGGCAGAGCCATATATGGCTCTGAGGGGGAGGGATCAGAATGCTTTGCTTGTTGAAATTTTTTCTAAGTGCTGCTGTTCTACAGAAACTGCAGACTTCACCTTTAATAAACACTCCCTGAATAAAAAAATTACAGATGTTACCTGATGGCGCAGACATAATTTAAAAATACATACATAGCAACGTGTTTGCTCCGGGCTCTCGGCTAATTTTTTTTAGAAGCTATCTTGGCTAACAAGAGTCCCTGACACCGGTCACGTCTGAGATATATCATTTTAAGACAGTAAATCTTCCAAAACTCTCATTAATAAACCCTCCCCGAATAAAAAGAAACGAGATGTTACCTGATGGCGCAGACATAATTTAAAAATACATACATAGCAACGTGTTTGCTCCGGGCTCTCGGCTAATGTTTGTTAGCTGCTATCTCGGCTTATTACCGGTCGCGTCAGCGATATATCATTTTAAGACAGTAAATCATCCAAAACTCTCATTAATATCCCTCCCCGAATAAAAAGAAACTACAGATGTTACCTGATCGCGCTGACATAATTTAAAAATACATAAATAGCAACGTGGCCTGTATCTCGGCTAGTGTGTTAGCTGCATCTCGGCTTATTACCGGTCGCGTCAGCGATATATCATTTTAAGACAGTAAATCATCCAAAACTCTCATTAATAGACTCTCCCCGAATAAAAAGAAACAAGATGTTACCTGATGGCGCAGACATAATTTAAAAATACATACATAGCAACGTGTTTGCTCCGGGCTCTCGGCTAATGTTTGTTAGCTGCTATCTTGGCTTATTACCGGTCGCGTCAGCGATATATCATTTTAAGACAGTAAATCATCCAAAACTCTCATTAATAAACCCTCCCCGAATAAAAAGAAACAAGATATTACCTGATGGCGCAGACATAATTTAAAAATACATCATTAGAAAAGTGTGTGTGCTACTGATTCGGCTAGCTTGTTAGCAGCGAACATAAATAATCTGCCGTGATAATTGGCTTTATACACTCACAGTGTATAAAGTAAAACAACATGAACTCACGTAAAATATATAGTTTATAATCTAAAACACTACACACCTCCGATTATGTTTACACAAAGACTTACTCATCTCCTGGACAGTCTTCCGATGGTCCCTGCGTTGTTTCGACATGGTAGCTCCTGTGGGACTTTCTTCTGTAGATTTTCTTTTAAAAATAGTAGGAATAGCATCCGGTTTTAAAAGTCTTCTGAATCTTACTGGTAATCCTAAAGATTCTTTTATACCAGGTGCTGAAAACAATCGGCAGTGAAATGGTCGCTGCAGACATACGACTCCTGGGGCCTCATGTATCAAAGACTTGCGTGGATTTCCTACTGAAAAGTGACGTACGGTCAAACCCAGAAATGTGTGCACGCACAAAAGATCCGGATGTATCAAACTGAGCGTACACCTGAATCCACGCACATTCCTTTTGTACATCACAATTGACGTGGAACTGAGCGCACGTGAGACACCTCCCCTGACACGCCTTCATTTACATATGTTAAACAGATGCAAATTACTTCCTGCATGTGTGAAGGACATGTTTGTTTGATCCCTGCGCGATCAGAAATGATTTCTAGATTCGGGAAAATAATGAATTTAATATAATATGAGTGAGGACAAACATCCTAAGTAAGAATAGTAATAAAATGTGTTCATCATGCAAAGAACGAGTGATTGTGTGTCGGATTTGTGTGCGCGCGCACCCTGCTGTGGTGCGCGAACCGGCTCATTCATTCATTCTGTGTGGAAATATTAACTTTGCGCACGAGTTTATTACCATTATTACTGTAAACACAGAGGAACTTACTTGGATGTTTGCTAGAACATAGATCTTTGTTTATGTAGATGATGTGAAGAAACGAGTCTGTGCGTCTTGGTGGAGACATTTCATGACATCACGTGATGTTGGCGTCTCCAGACGCTGCGCCCTCCGCAGCCCTGTGCGCAGTCTGTCTGTGAAGCTTTTACTCTCCTACAAGTTATATAAGGTGTACTTTCACGTGTCATTTTGGAGAAATCTACAATAAACGCAGATAATGAAACACCTCCAGCTGCCGTGTCGACACCGGTGAGGGTGCGCGCGCGCTCCAAGCGCGACCACTCAGCCTTTGGAATCATATGGATGAGACATTCCATTGGACATGATCCGGCTTTGTGTGGACTGGACTGCACAGTCCCGATCGACCTGCAGCTCCCTCTGTGGAACAGTTTGACCGCTGCTTCTGTATGCACGCGTGATGCACGGCTCCCCAGAGCGCAGCAGCAGTGCCAAACTGAAAAATGATTATTTCTGAAAACGGCTGATAAGCCATATCCTAGATCAGAAAATTATATCTGTTTCTAAATAAATGCTCTGCGTGTTACACTATTTATTCTCCAGTAAGGCTGAATGAATCCGTTCCTGTTAAATTTATTTTTGGCACAACTTTGCGCGTCCTTTATTTCACTGCGTCATGTGGATGTAATACTTGTTAATCGTGTGTTTGGAGGGAATATTAATCATTTTCACATCATGAACAGTTAATAATAATAATAATAATAATAATAATAATAATAATAATAATGAATTCAATTTATAACGCACTTTTCATTAATGGAAATCTCAAAGTGCTACAAGGTGCAACATATTTGAATGTCAATAAGACAAATAATAAAACAATTAAAATCAACAACAGTATCAGCTAAGATCAAAAGTAGAATCATGAGGAGTAAAGTATGCTCGGTTGAAAAGAAAGGTCTTCAAGCCGCTCTTAAAGTCAACCACAGACTGTGGGGCTTCAGTTTCTCTGAATCACCTGTAAGTGTCGCCAAAGGAACAAGAACCACAGAAACGTGCGTACGCCTGCTCGGGAGCTTGCGTGGATATGTACCTGGATGCGCATATATTCACGTTCAGTTCAGTTTTGATACATACGGGGTTTTGCGTGGAAAGTGACGTGCGCAATGTTTTTGTGCGCACGCACGGTTGATACATGAGGCCCCTGGAACCCACCGGTCCTTGTCTGGTCCATTCTTGTCGAAGTTTGTCATCTTTTGGAAATTTGTGAAGAATCACTTGTTCACTGCTGATATTAGAACACACAAATGCGCTACAACGTGACGGCATTTTTCAAGTTACACAAATAAAAGGCGATCCTTCAGGAAATGAATCTGTATGGCAAGCAGTTAACACACCTAACAAACGGGCAAGGCTCTGCCTTCTTCCCGTTGTTACGTCACACTGATGTGTCACGTCACACTGATGTGTCACGTCACACTGATGTGTCACGTCACACTGATGTTGTATTGCGGGAATGCGCGGAATTT
>JBBPBX010015810.1:13060-25168 GCA_038048925.1 Garcialebias charrua
ATGTTTACATAGCACCCGATGCTAATGCCAACGACGCCCAGGGAGAAATTCATGACTTACTCACCTCGCTGCAGTGTAAATATCCTGAGGGGTTTTTCATTGTTTCCGGGGACTTCAATCACGTAGATTTACGTGTCATCCTTCCAACCTTCAATCAGCACGTTTTCACAGCAACACGAGGAAATAAGACACTAGACCAGGTCTTCACGAATGTGAAGGGGGCGTACACGGCGAAGCCACGCCCACCGCTCGGGGCTTCCGACCATCGCTCCCTGTTATTGGTCCCTAGACAGCTCCCCCCACTCAGACGTTCGAAGCCGGAACAAAGAGTGATCACATCGTGGCGCCAAGATAGTTCCCCCATGCTAAGAGACTGCTTTGAAAACACAAACTGGTCTGTCTTCAAAGAGGCAGCTACGAATGGAAGTTCAGTTGACCTGGAACTTTATGCTTCCTCAGTCCTGGGTTACATCAGTACATGTGCTGAAAATGTATCCATAAGAAAGTGTGTTAAATTTTACCCCAATCAAAAACCCTGGCTAAATAAGGATGTCCGCACCCTGCTGGCAGCCAGGGACACTGCATTCAAGTCTAAAGATACTGAGGAGTTGAGAAAGTGCAGGAGAGAACTGGATGATGGCATAAAGAAGGCCAAAGCCGCGTATGCACAGAGGATCGAGGGACAGTTCACCTCACATGATCCACGGAGCATGTGGCAGGGCATCAAATGCTTAACAGACTACAAGGGCAAAAGCAAACAATGCCCCAGGGACCCATCCCTGCCTGATGCCCTCAATAAGTTTTATGCACGTTTTGATGATCCAAACAGACCAACTAGCACCAGACTCACCTCATCACCAGACGAGGAGCACCTCAAAGTGACCGCAGCAGAAGTGAGAGGTAGTCTCAGAAGGATCAACCCTCATAAAGCTACGGGTCCAGACAACATCCCAGGGAAAGTTCTGAAGGAATGTGCGGACCAGCTCTGTGAGGTGCTGGCTGACATCTTCACCACCTCACTTGCACTGGAGTCAGTTCCCACCTGCCTGAAGACTGCCACCATCATCCCAGTCCCAAAAAGCTCCACAGTGACTGGTCTGAATGACTATAGACCGGTGGCTCTCACCCCGATAGTCGCTAAATGTTTTGAGAAACTGGTCATGTCCCACATCAAGACAACCGTCAACATCAGCGAGGACCCTCATCAATATGCATACCGTGAGAACCGATCAACAGAGGACGCCATCTCCTCTGTGGTCCACACTGCTCTCACCCACCTGGATCAGAAGGACTCATACGTGCGTCTGCTCTTTGTGGACTTCACATCTGCCTTCAACACCATGATCCCCCAAACTCTGATAGACAAACTATCCACACTTGGACTAAGCCCCTCTATTTGTAACTGGGTACTAGACTTCTTAACAAACAGACCACAGTCCGTGAAGATCCACAACTTCTCCTCCTCCACCATCACCCTCAGCACTGGCTCTCCTCAAGGATGTGTGCTGAGCCCTCTTCTGTTCACTCTGCTCACATATGATTGTACAGCCACACATCCAGGCTGTCATATTGTTAAGTTTGCAGATGATACAGCTGTGGTGGGATGCATCACAGATAATGATGAATCCAGCTACAGACAGGAGGTGGAACATCTGGAGAGCTGGTGCAAAGAGAACAACCTTCACATGAATGTGAAGAAGACGAAGGAGATGATTGTGGACTTCAGAAGGAACAAACACACCCACACCCCACTGTATATAGGTGGATCTGCGGTGGAGGTGGTCTCCAGCTACAAGTACCTGGGTGTACACTTGAATGATAACCTCAGCTGGAGCAATAACACCACCAGCCTGATCAAGAAAGGTCATCAGAGACTCTACTTCCTCAGACGGCTGAGACGAGCTGGTCTGAGAAGCTCAGTCCTCACCTCGTTCTACAGGTGTGCAGTGGAGAGCGTCCTGTGCTCCAGCATCAACGTGTGGCATGGAGGCTGCACAGTTGCAGAGAGGAAAGCTCTACAAAGAGTGGTGAAGGCTGCACAGAAGTCTGTGGGAGTCAGTCTCCCCACCATCACAGACATTTACACCTCCAGATGCAGAAAAAGAGCCACCTGCATCATGAAAGACCTCACTCACCCAGCACACTCACTCTTTGCACCACTCCCCTCGGGACGGAGGTTGAGGAGCATCAAATGTAGAACCACTAGACTGAGGAACAGCTTCTACCCTGAGGCTGTCAGACTCATGAATAAATAAATAATAAGAATAAACACTGCAAAATGTCACATCATGTTGATACTGATCTGTTTCTTGTTGCTGCGTTCATCTGTGACTATCTGCGTTCATCTGTGACCATCTGCTCATGTTCGTGCTGCTGTTTATAATGATGTTTTTCTACTACATTAGGGCTTAGTGTATTACTAGCTGATGTCTCTCTTAGTTAATCCTAGATGTTATTATTGTTTTTCTCTTGCATTTGTTGTTGGATGTAACTGGGACCCTGTGTACATAATCTCGTTTTCAACACATGTACTACATGCGGTGCAAATGACAATAAATTCTCTCTGACTCTGACTCTGACTCTGACTTTCATGTCGAGCTGCTCATACCTACGCACTGTGACAAGCCCAGAGCTCTGCCCGGTGTGACATCACTGATGGTGCGTTCGTGTGTAATTGGATTTCCCATGATTAAACACGGCTTGAAGTTCAAAATCACTTTTAAAGCAAAATTAAAGTGATTTATCATTTTGTTTGCATAAAGGAACATATTTAAATGATAAAATATATATATTTTGAGCAATTTTATGAATAGTAAAAAAATCATGTCGGTGGACCTTTAAGATGAATAGATAAATGAACAAGTCATTTAATGGTGATGCATTTTACTTACGTCAAGCGTAGCCAATAAAAGGGAATTGTGCCTGCCCATTCTTCAAGCTTGAAGATGCTTTTCCAAACAGGGATTTCCTGTAATAACATATTAACCAGATTTGTGGTTATAAATTAGAATATTAAGAAAAAAAACTATTTTAGTTTTACAGTTCTAATTACATTACACATGAGAATAACCAAAGGGGTCGGGTGCAATGTGAGATGGGTGGTGGCCGAGGGCGGGGACCCTGGCGGTCTGATCCTCGGCTACAGAAGCTGGCCATTGGGACATGGAATGTCACCTCTCTGGTGGGGAAGGAGCCTGAGCTAGTGTGTGAGGTTGAGAGTTTCCGACTAGAAATAGTCGGACTCACCTCAACGCATGGCTCTGGCTCTGGAACCAGTTTCCTTGAGAGGGGTTGGACACTCTTCCACTCTGGAGTTGCCCCTGGTGAGAGGCGCCGAGCAGGAGTGGGCATACTGGTTGCCCCCCATCTTGGTGCCTGTACGTTGGGGTTCACCCCGGTGAACGAGAGGGTAGCCTCCCTTCGCCTACGTGTGGGGGGACGGGCTCTGACTGTTGTTTGTGCCTATGCACCAAACGGCAGCTCAGACTACCCACCCTTTTTGGAGTCCTTGGAGGGGGTATTGGAGAGTGCGCCTCCTGGGGACTCCCTTGTTCTACTGGGGGACTTCAACGCTCACGTGGGCAATGACAGTGAGACCTGGAGGGGTGTGGTTGGGAGGAACGGCCCCCCTGATCTGAACCAGAGTGGTGTTCTGTTATTGGACTTCTGTGCTCGTCATGGATTGTCCATAACGAACACCATGTTTAAGCATAAGGGTGTCCATATGTGCTCTTGGCACCAGGACACCCTAGGTCGCAGTTCGATGATCGACTTTGTTGTCGTCTCATCTGATCTGCGGCCGCATGTCTTGGACACTCGGGTGAAGAGAGGGGCGGAGCTGTCAACTGACCACTACCTGGTGGTGAGTTGGCTCCGATGGTGGGGGAGGATGCCGGTCAGACCTGGCAGACCCAAACGTATTGTGAGGGTCTGCTGGGAACGTCTGGCAGAGTCTCCCGTAAGACGGAGCTTTAACTCCCACCTCCGGGAGAGCTTTGAACACGTTCCGAGGGAGGCGGGGGACATGGAGTCCGAGTGGGCCGTGTTCCGCGCCTCTATTGTCGAGGCAGCTTATCGGAGCTGTGGCCGCAAGGTTGTTGGTGCCTGTCGTGGTGGCAACCCTCGAACCCGGTGGTGGACACCGGCAGTGAGGGATGCTGTCAGGCTGAAGAAGGAGTCCTATTGGGCCTTTTTGGCTTGTGGGACCCCGGAAGCAGCTGATAGGTACCGGCAGTCCAAGCGGCATGCGGCTCGGGTGGTTGCTGAGGCAAAAACTCGGGCGTGGGAGGAGTTCGGAGAGGCCATGGAGAATGACTTCCGTACGGCTTCGAGGCGATTCTGGTCCACCATCCGGCGTCTCAGGGGGGGAAAGAGGTACGCGACCAACACCATTTATGGTGGGGGTGGCGTGCTGCTGACCTCAACTCGGGATGTTGTGAGTCGGTGGGCGGAATACTTCGAAGACCTCCTCAATCCTACTGGCACGTCTTCCACTGAGGAAGCGGAGCCTGGGGACTTTGGGTCGGGTTCTCCGATCTCTGGTGCTGAGGTCGCCGAGGTGGTTAAAAAGCTCCGCGGTGGCAAGGCTCCGGGGGTGGATGAGATTCGCCCGGAGTTCCTTAGGGCTCTGGATGTTGTAGGGTTGTGTTGGCTTACGCGACTCTGCAATATCGCGTGGACATCGGGGGCAGTTCCCTTGGATTGGCAGACTGGGGTGGTGGTTCCCCTATTCAAAAAGGGGGACCGTAGGGTGTGTTCCAACTATAGGGGGATCACACTCTTAAGCCTCCCTGGTAAGGTCTATTCAGGGGTTCTGGAGAGGAGGGTCCGTCGGATAGTCGAACCTCGGATTCAGGAGGAGCAGTGTGGTTTTCGTCCTGGTCGTGGAACACTGGACCAGCTCTACACCCTCAGCAGGGTCCTGGAGGGTGCGTGGGAGTTTGCCCAACCAGTTTACATGTGCTTTGTGGACTTGGAGAAGGCATTCGACCGCGTCCCTCGGGGGGTTCTGTGGGGGGTACTCCGGGAGTATGGGGTACCAGGCCCATTGATATGGGCTGTTAGGTCCCTGTACGACCGGTGTCAGAGCTTGGTCCGCATTGCCGGCAGTAAGTCAGGCTCGTTTCCGGTGAGAGTTGGACTCCGCCAAGGTTGCCCTTTGTCACCGATTCTGTTCATAACTTTTATGGACAGAATTTCTAGGCGCAGCCAAGGTGTTGAGAGGATCCGTTTTGGTGACCTTAGAATCGCTTCTCTGTTTTTTGCAGATGATGTGGTCCTACTGGCTTCATCAGTTCGTGATTTACAACTTTCACTGGAGCGGTTTGCAGCCGAGTGTGATGCGGCCGGGATGAGGATCAGTTCCTCCAAATCCGAGGCCATGGTCTTGAGCCGGAAAAGGGTAGCATGCCCTCTCCGGGTCGGGGAGGAGGTCCTGCCCCAAGTGGAGGAGTTTAAGTATCTCGGGATCTTGTTCACGAATGAGGGAAAACTGGAGCGTGAGATCGATAGGCGGATAGGTGCAGCGTCCGCAGTGAAGCGGGCGCTGTACCGGTCTGTCGTGGTGAAGAGAGAGCTGAGTCAAAAGGCAAAGCTCTCAATTTACCGATCGATCTACGTTCCCACCCTCATCTATGGTCATGAGCTTTGGGTTATGACCGAAAGAACAAGATCTCGGATACAAGCGGCTGAAATGAGTTTTCTCCGCAGGGTGGCTGGACTCTCCCTTAGAGATAGGGTGAGAAGCTCAGTCATCCGGGAGGGACTCGGAGTAGAGCCGCTGCTTCTCCACATCGAGAGGAGCCAGTTGAGGTGGCTCGGGCATCTGGTTAGGATGCCTCCTGGACGCCTCCCTGGTGAGGTGTTCCGGGCATGTCCCACCGGGAGGAGACCCAGAGGAAGACCCAGGACGCGCTGGAGGGACTATGTTTCTCGGCTGGCCTGGGAACGCCTTGGGATTCCCCCAGAGGAGCTGCTCCAAGTGGCTGGGGAGAGGGAAGTCTGGGCCTCCCTACTTAGGCTGCTACCCCCGCGACCCGACCCCGGATAAGCGGAAGAAGATGGATGGATGGATGGATGGATGAGAATAACCACTTATTCATTACATGTCAAGCTCAGATAATTGTGTGGGTCCGAGTACAAATGCAGCTGCCAGGAAAAAGACAAAGAGGAAGACCAAAGGGGAGATATATGGATGCAGTTAGAGGACAAGAAGGTAGTTGGAGTGAGGACAGAGGATGCAGAGAGGACAGTGGCCGAGCTAGACTTTTATTGCTGGGGGGGGGCGGGGGGCTATCGGTAAGGGGTCCACTTACAGTGGTAAAAATGGACTTGTCCCAACTTTTTGGGGATTTGTTGACGCTATGAAATTTTGAAACAACACATTTTTCCCTTAAAATGACACATTCTCTCAGTTTAAACTTTTGATCTGTGATTTGTGTTTTATTCTGAATAAAATGTTAGACGTTGGCACCTCCACATCATTGCATTCAGTTTTTATTCACAATTTGTTTAGTGTCCCAACTTTTTTGGAATCCAGTTTGTACTATATATAAATAAAGACTGATGAAATGAGATTTTCACATTATTGTTATTAATGCATGCCACACAAAGCATAAGTGGACATTAACTTCTAAATGACATCGTTGTGACAAGACAATACAATGAGAATTCAGTGTCACACAGTTCACAATTACAATATCTTAAAAAAAAGATTATATATTATGGAAACTCTTGTTTCATAGAAGCTACATGTACATTTTATTTTCAAATCTAACTGAGGCTACAAACTCTGAAATGCTCTGTGTCACTGCGTGAGATTGTTGATTTTTCATTTCAAATTGATAAGTTTTTTTAGAATGATGTAAAGAATTTCTTTACATCTAGACACTTATTTACAAAATTCTGTATACCTAAGATCCATACATCATTCTTCTGATGACTTAACATTTATGCACTTGTCTCTGACAATCTAAAATAATTAGTCAGTGTGCAATTTGTCCTTTTCTTGTTTGACAAATTAATTGTTGATTTGTAAGATGACACTGTAACTGTTGACAGCTGGAAGAAAGTTTGGGGGACTCAATATTTTTAAGTTTAGAAATCAAGTCTTTTTCTAAACAGCTTTAGTGTTTGACTGCCCCCCCCGCCCCCCTTCTAGCTACACCACTGGCAGAGAGGTGGAGGATGATGACTCGCTCACCGTTTCACAGGGACCCTTTGCTGCACACCTAAGAGAAGCTAGCTAAGTTGTTGAGCAGACTGGGAGGTTTGCTGGTGGCCTGTCTGTTCCGTGATTAACAAGGGGCAGAAGAACCAAACGTTTGATTCAGGTTGCTCATATTTTTTTTAAGTGTTTGCAATCTGTGCGACTCACTCGTATCTCCTCTTATGCTAAGAAGCAACTGGGAAAAGACACCCCGCGTGCCCCCACCTATCTTTTCCCTGCGAATCTTAACTTCCACGGCATGCGCGAGCTCAAACGAAAATTTAAAATTATATTGTAGCCGCTAGCTAGGTTTATGTATCATTAGTTGGCTAGCTACCGTTAGCTAACACGAGCTGAGACAATATCTATATTTCTGCGAGAAATGCACACAAACATCGCCTATTAAAAAACATTTTGATACCAACCAACTTCATACATTATGATAAAAAAAACATACTTACTGATATCTGTTAAGATACTGTATTTCCCAAGAGAAGAGTGAAAGCGCTCAAAAATGAGGCCCAGTCTGAGCATGCGCGGTGTGTGTGTGAGAGGTTCTTCTGACTGAGCATGCACGAGATGTCTTCTTACCGCGATAGGATACGGGATTTGTAAATGGACAATTCAGCTTGTTGAAATAAAGCAGCTGAGTTATATTGCATAAAATAAAGACAGTTTTTTTAATTATAACAAGTTTAAATTCTAAGTTGAACTTACTAAACTTACTAAATGACTTACTAAAGTGTGTTATGTTTAAAATGACAATGCAGTAATGTTAATTAAGTTTAGCACAGATGTGTTTGTTTAATTGAACAATCCACAGAGTTTACTTTTTTGAGTGTACTCCAAATCTGAAAACATGAACTGAACCTCTCTGGATGACCAAGATAAAACTGTTTTTGTTTCATGAATGTTACTTATGTGTTCCCCTCAGATAATCACAGGTGTCTGTGAGCATAGTTGCCAAGTCCGATTATTAAGCTACTTTGGTCTTTTTATTTTCTGTAGCCGCTTATTGTGGTTACTTGGGCTTACTTTGAACGTAAAGTCGCAAGTCATCGGCTCAGGGTGAGATAGTTGCTGTTACTGTACTCAAGTTGTTTTAAAAACAACGTATCAACAAACACATTTTAACACTCACATTTCTTGTTGACCTGTGCGGATGTCTGGAAATCTCCGCCAACCCGACCTTGATCGCACCAAATGGATAGAGGAAGCTGGCCAGAGACAAACCCAATCACTGGACTTTCTGTCATATTTACCGTGCCTCGCAGCTGCGCTCCGTTCAGAGGTCATCAGGAGCAGGTATGGGGAGAATGGGTTTTCGGCACCATAATGATGGGGATTTTAAACCCCTGTTACCTTAATAAAAACCACACAAGATAAACAAGAGAACAGTGTTAAATCAGACAAACAACTTTGCAAAGGGGAAGGCTTTTTAATGTCTTTTGAAACTTAGTTTGGTCTCAAATACATTGTTCAGCACAATTCCGAATTGTACTGGACATGACAAGCTATTTAAACAAGAAGCAGGTGGAGTTTGACAAGCTCTGACGTCTTACAGATAAAACAAACAAGTCATGGTTCTGATCAAACAAGAACATCTAATCCAAACATTGTCAAGGCTAGAAGCAGTGGTGGGCCTCCCACCGCTAGGTAGCGCTGTTGCGCTAATCCGCTTTTAGCGTAGCTAAATAATCTGTTAGCTTTACAGCGGATTGACTAAGTTTTATAATTCATAAGCGGGTTTGTGCTATTTTTATTTAAAATGCAGTACCGCTAATAACTAATTATCTATCAGTAAAAACGAAATAACGTATTTACGAGCAGCGCCGGATGTGGTCCGTCACAAAAAAGCGTCCCCCTCAGTCTCTTGGTGTGTGCTCTCTCTATAGCAGTTAGCAGCCAGTGTGTTACTCTGGAGCCTTATTGCTTGTTTTCGAAGAGTCAGACGAAGACTTTTTAACATGGAGGGTGAACTGAACTTGTGGATGTTTCTCAGCGGCCTACGTGACGCGTCTGGATTTAAAAAAAAGTTCGCCACATTAGCACTCTTCAAAATGGCGTCCGCGACTGCCAAAGAAGCCAGGATTTTACAACAAAACACGGTAAAACAATTGTTTCTTTGCTGAGAAAAAATATATTTCATAGCTGACGTTATAGTACAAGTTTTTCTGAGCTTGAGAGTTTCACGAAATGGT
This sequence comes from Garcialebias charrua, assembly GCA_038048925.1. Lineage (NCBI taxonomy): Eukaryota > Metazoa > Chordata > Actinopteri > Cyprinodontiformes > Rivulidae > Garcialebias > Garcialebias charrua. The sequence goes on from JBBPBX010015810.1 coordinate 22,469, forward strand.
CAAATCTGCTGGATTTAAAAAAAGTAGTTCACCATTAGGACTCTTCAAAATGGCGTCCGCAGGGCAGCAAACTTACATACTCAGGGAATCACAAGGAACTCAGGAGACAGAGGCAACAGGAGACAAGTGCCAGGACAATGATAAACACAGAGATACAGACTTATTTTTGATTTGATTTGATGTTCATTCATTCATTTTAAAAGAACAATACAAAACAGTTTCATCAGATACAAGGATGAATAGACTTTTAGCTGAATGGATGGATGGATAGACAGTTAGCTGGATGGATGATCTTTAACAAGTTCTAAAATCATTAAAATTTAACCTCAGCTTGTGCCTCTGACCCAACAGAACCTCCTTCAGCAGCAGAACCCTCTGTGGTTCTCTGACTTCATCAGTCTGCAGGACTTCATCAGTCTCTCTCCTGGTTCTGGAGGAGTTCTGACCCACTCTTCTTTCCATTGTTGCTTCAGTTCTTTGAGGTTTCTGCTCAGCTCTCTGAAGGTCCCACCTTCAGGTTCAGGTTCTGGACTCTGACTGGGCCGTTGATTTGATTTGATGTTTATTCATTCATTTTAAAAGAACAATACAAAACAGTTTCATCAGATACAAGAATACAAGTAGGATAAAATGAAAGGAGCAGAAAGAAGATGAAATCTTATTATATCTGCCCCTTATTTCACAGTTTGTTCAACCAATGATAACCTTCAAACTACATCACAAAATGAATAACTCTACTTAATTTTTCTAACTGTAATACACAAACACACTAAGCTACATCATATATAGTTTTTGAGCAAGTCCTTTTTGACCTTTTTCTTAAATGTATACATTGGGCAGCACGGTGGCACAACTGGTAGAGCTGCTGCCTCTCAGCGAGAAGGTTGCCGGTTCAAATCCCGGTCCGGGGCCTTTCTGGGTGGAGTTTGCATGTTCTCCCCGTGCATGCGTGGGTTTCCTCCGGGTACTCCGGTTTCCTCCCACAGACCAAAAAACATGCTTGTTAGGCTGATTGGTGACTCTAAATTGACCCTAGGTGTGAGTGTGAGAGTGGATGGTTGTTTGGTGTGAGTGAGACAGGTCCCTCTTGTAAATGAGTCCCCGTGACTCAACGAGGCTAGCCTGTATAAATAAAGGTTGAATGAATGAATGAATGAATTGATTTTGCATTTTTAACATCACTCTCCAGAACATTCCACAATCCAACTCCCTGAATTGAGGTAGACCGTCCCTTTAAGCTGGTTCTGAATTGTGGTTTGATGAATATCTGTCCCTTTAAGATTGTAATAACTTTGTCTAAATTTCTTTGGATATTTAAAGGTAATGTGTTATTATGAGCCCTATACATAACTGATAAAATACTATATTCTACCAATTCCTGGAATTTCAATAAATTTAGCTGAAGAAACAAGGTGTTTGATGGGTGACTGAAATGTTTTCTGGTGATTACTCTTACAGCTCTCTTTTGTAAAATAAAAACAGGCTTTGTAATTGTTTTGCACGCTTTTCCCCAAACCTCAATACAATAGATTAAATGTGGAACAATGATTGTGTTATACAACATATACAGAGCTTTATCAATTAAAAAATCCCTGACTTTATATACAGGTACATGAACACACAGCATGACAATCACAAACACCTGGACAACAAAATGGAGGAGATAAGCAAGACAATTAACAGAGAGACCAGGGAGTGTAGGGATGGGGACCCACCACCTGAGAGCAACATGCTTACAACTGTTATCTTGAAGTTCTAGGGTGTAGAGAGCCACAGAAACGGTTATGGTAGGCCGGATTTGGCCCACGGGCCTTGAGTTTGACACATGCGATCTAGTGGTACTAAAAGTAACAAAAGAAAAAAAACAGCCAAATATGTCAGCAGTTTAGCTAACAGACTTTGGAATGGGTACATTTTGTCCTTGTGAAACCTGTTGAAGAGAACCAAACTAAATACTCTGAAACTCAAACAACTTACTGTATAACAGTTCATGCACCGCTAGTTGGCAGTGTAGTGCAAATATTGCATAACTTGCTGCTACCAATTGTTGAATTTAATTAGCGGATTAGAATTAGCTTCCCCTAATTTTCATAAGACATTAGTGCTTTTGAAATTGCGGACCTAAATAAATTAATTAGTGCTTTAGAAATAGCGGAACTAATTTTTGGATTAGCGTTGCCCACCACTGGCTAGAAGACTGTCTTTTCTGTATCAAGGAGAAAAGCAAACAAACATGTTTGTACTATCAAATATAAGTGTTTAAAGGGAACAGAGAATATTTGATATAAGTGAGCTGGGTTATAATTATTGGGTCAGAGTAATTAGTTTTAGATGATAAATATTGAACATCTCCATCAATATATATATACATATATATATATATATATATATATATATATATATATATATATATATATATATATATATATAATAATAATAATAATTGTCTAATCTTGTCATCTGCGTATGTTTCCCATACACAGACGAAATTCGTCTCTGCATTTAACCCAACCACCTACCAGGTGGTGCAGTGAGCAGCCATAGAAGGCGCTCGGGGAGCTGGAGAAATAGGTGTGCACTCATAGACACCCCAAGATGTGTAGTGGCCGGGACGCGAACCCGCGTCCTTCGGGTCCCAAGTCAAACGCCCTAACCACTACACCATCTTGGCTCCTATATATATATATATATATATATATA
>JBBPBX010015810.1:25274-37326 GCA_038048925.1 Garcialebias charrua
TATATATATATATATATTTACGACCCATAGGACCAAAACATATAAGTGGACACGGGACACAGAAAAGGAATTAAATAAAAAAAAAATATTGAACTAAAATTAAGCAACTCCAGGCAGGCAAGGTCCTCCGAGGCTTCTCCCACCAGGTCTGGGGCGTACTCTTCTGGTTCAACATCCAAAGGAAGAAAGAACATTAAAAACTGAAAGTATCAACTGAAAGGTGGACCGGTAAGTATGGCCAAAAGCAATAAAACGCCACCCAGGCAAACCCAACCCTGTATAGGGCCGTCAAATTTCCCCAAGTGACGATCTGCCTCACAAAAAGTCCCTAAACCAAATATGTCAGAGTGGCGGCCCGTGGGCCAGATCCGGCCTGCAAAGTAATTATTTATGGCCCCTTAGATGATATTTAATAACTATTAGAGCCAACCCGCAAGCCACAACCGCTCGCTGGTGTTTTGCACACCGCACGGCTTCAAACTATGGAATGGATTTTCTGAACGGAGTTATGTCTCATGAACCCAGAGTAATAAGACCCGCCTCAAATTCAGGAAATCTATTTCATAGTTTACAGCCAGCTACAGCGTGTAGACTGAGTGAGTAGCATTTTAGCTAACAGCTAGCCATTTTTTCATTGTAACATGTCCGTTGTGTGGAAGTATTTTACACTAAACACTACAAGACAGCAACGTGCAATGTTGGCAGAGTCTTAGCGCCACATTAAACTACGGTCAAGTTAGTTCAGCGAGACAACACTCTCGCTGAAACGAAACAGCAGAACGACCCAGTCGCGTCCCCGTCTCGGGACAGGCTGATTAGCTGTTAAACTCGAGCTCCATGTCTTCAGTGGTGTGTTTTTCTTGTTCAACTGTGGCCAGCTACGTCCACTCTGACCTGCTGTCAACAGAAATATTATTAATTATTATTATTTTTTGTTAGCTGCTGCTGTTTGTCCTTGACCATTTGTTTACCTGCTGTACGGGTTGTCTTGACTGGCATTACACCTTCCATCTGGATTGTCCGTTGGCTGTCGTCTTGTCGTCCTGGCTGCTGGTTTAATGCCCACTGTTCTGGCCAACATAAGGCTGGCCGCATTACCCGTCCTATATGGCTGATCGGGGTCGACTGAGGTTCAGCCCGGACTGATCGTCCTGGTGCCAGCGTGGGTGGCGTCTACTACGGCGCTGTGGTTCTTCCCAGGACAGACTCTTTGGACTGCTATGGCTTGATTAATCAAACATCTCTCAGGCGGTGGTATTAATTCTGTTGTGGTGTACGATTTGCCTGTGAGGTTTTCCTTTTTTTAGAACATTACACTGAATTGCACTTTTATTGTTGCCTGGAGTTATAACTGCCTTTTAAAGTGATAGGTTTCAAACTTTAGTATTTTTTAATTAAACAAACAATTGTGCAATTTATTGGTGTCTGTGTGAACTTGTCTCACGCCTCCCCGCAACGGGTCTGTTTACCTTAAGGGTAACTGTTTTAGTGAAGTTATTTTAACCATTTCATTTTTTATTAAAATAGTGTTTTTTAAACTTCAGTTACCCATTTTTAAACTGTTGGTTTTAAACGTTGAACATGAAAGTCAGACACAACTAGGCACATTAGGTCAGATGAAGTTCAGGAAAACATCTGCTAAAGTCTCCAACAAAACAGAATCATTAATCTGCTAAAGTTTCCTACAAAACAGAATCATTAATCTTTTCCAAAGTCCTCATTACTGTAAACTCTTTCCCTTGTAACGGGAAGCAGATCGAATCAATCCAAACTGTTTATCTAGAGTCCAAACTAATGTTGTGTGTGCGTACATATTTTCCTCCCCTTGCTGGGAAGAAAATCATCCGTTCCCCTGCCGAGAAGTTAACTCCTTTTATTGACGTCATATTGGTGTATAAAAGATATGGAGTGTCAGAATTAGGCAGGGGAAAACTGTGGCTGTAATGTTCTTTGTTGAAGACGATTAAACGATTCCCTCTTGACTGGCTAAAGATGAAGTCTCGCGTATCATTAATAACCTGAGAACCAAAGAGCCTCAACAAAACCACACCCGCTCAGTTACATTTGGCGTTGTTGGTACTTTTTGTAGTTTTGAGGCTAGGACTTTTTCACAAGTTTTTTTTTTTTTTTTGTGATCAAGCAGTATTTTTTTATTATTTTTGTTTTGTTTCTGTATGTACGGTATGATAAGGACAAACAGCAGCAGTTCATTTGGCCATGGTGTAGTGGTAATGGCAGTCATCTCCCGATCAGAAAGTTGGCGGTTCGACTCTCGGGACCCGCACCATGTGTCGTTGTGTCCTTGGGCAAGACACTTAACCCTGAGTTGCTCCCGGTAGGACTGGAAAGCACCTTGCATGGTAGTCTGCCGCCACCGGTTTATGAATGTGTGTAGCATTCAATATATGTGTAGCACTTTGAGATTTTCAGTAATGAAAAGTGCGTTATAAATTGAATTAATTATTATTATTATTAATTTGTTTTTGAGCTTGTCATTTGTAGTGATGGAGAAAGAGCTACTGGATTTGAAGACTCTGGTAGCTCAATTAAGTGCAGATAATGAGAAGCTGAGTGCAAAACATTCACCTTCCACCTCTAACCCCAGTGCTGGGCCGTCTTCAGCTTCTGCACTCCCCATGGTCCAAATAACTGAAAGGTTAGTGTTTGTTCCACGCGATCGTAAGTGCCCTATGTTTAGGGGACGGATGGGGATTAGTGTGAGCAAGTGGGTTAAGGAGGTGCAGGCATGTATGTAGGCACAAAATTTGTCAGCAGTAGATCAGGCTTTTTTACATACGACCATTTAGAAGGAGAGGCTAGGGATGAGATCAAATATCATTCTAGTCAGGAACAAAAGGATCCGGCTAAGATTATTTCTATCCTCAAGGAGCTTTATGGATGTAATGAGTACGGTTGGGCATCGAGAATCGAGAATCGTTCGGAACCGGGACTAACTGTCCGGTTTTCCCGGAATCATTCAAAATATTAATTTGCGATTCCTATTTTCGATGCTAGTTAGCCGACCGGAAGTAGCCGCCGCCGAAACCCAACGAAGAAGAATCCACCGGAAGTGTGCTTCCGAGATCGAAAGCTTACTAATTAATAAAATGACCAGTCAGGTCAGTGCAGCACTTGCAATAATTTTCTATCATGCAAAGGAGGGTGGAGAAGTAAAATAGTGTCCCGTCTTTGACGCGCTCCACCGGATTATTTTCGCTTCGTATCCGACCGGAAGTACAGAGTGGTCCGTCTGCAAAACGCTCCGCCGAACTTTTCGCTAATCGCTACCTCTTCGGCTCCATCAGGTAAATAAATAAACTATAAACTACATCTCATACCAACATTAAGGCAGCTAACAAGTTATACTCCGCTTAAAGCGGTAAGTCAGCTCAAATACAAACACGATGCTAACGTTAGCTTGTATTTTTTTCTTAGACAAACTACGTGAAATGGCTTCACAGTGTTCACCAGTGTCCAAGGTAAAAACGTCAGTGTAAACTGAATGAAGAGTGCCACAGAACTGTTACAGCATATGTTGTGAAAAGGTTGCATCCCTTTTCAGATGTGAATTCAACCTTGGATTGCACTTACCATCCATCCATCCATCCATCCATCTTCTTCCGCTTATCCGGGGTCGGGTCGCGGGGGTAGCAGCCTAAGTAGGGAGGCCCAGACTTCCCTCTCCCCAGCCACTTGGAGCAGCTCCTCCGGGGGAATCCCAAGGCGTTCCCAGGCCAGCCGAGAAACATAGTCCCTCCAGCGCGTCCTGGGTCTTCCTCTGGGTCTCCTCCCGGTGGGACATGCCCGGAACACCTCACCAGGGAGGCGTCCAGGAGGCATCCTAACCAGATGCCCGAGCCACCTCAACTGGCTCCTCTCGATGTGGAGAAGCAGCGGCTCTACTCCGAGTCCCTCCCGGATGACTGAGCTTCTCACCCTATCTCTAAGGGAGAGTCCAGCCACCCTGCGGAGAAAACTCATTTCAGCCGCTTGTATCCGAGATCTTGTTCTTTCGGTCATAACCCAAAGCTCATGACCATAGATGAGGGTGGGAACGTAGATCGATCGGTAAATTGCACTTACATTGCACTCAAATCCAACACTTATTAACATTCTTAATCCATTTAAAGTTCTATGTGTCTTTTAAAATGTCTTAATGTCTCTAGTTTTCAGTATTATATAATTTCTGTTTATGTTCTCTTTCATTCCTTTATGAGTGAATGTCACAGTTTGAAGAATTATTGAATAGGTTAGTTAGGCAATAACAACAGAGCTAATAATTGTACACATTCTCAGTCTTAAAAATGATTTAATAATCTCTTTTTACTGATAATACTGATAAACCTGTTGTTTGTTTAGGAACTTCCTGCAGTCTGTCCAGAAAGTCTCCACTGGAGGAGCGTTTTGCTGAGGAAGAGGCACAACATAATTTCACAACTCCATGTATGTCCATGAAGAAACAAATGGAGAGAGGGCTGCAGATACCAGGACATCCCACCAGCTGTTCTGTCTGAAGATCCTGCTGCTGGTGGTGGAACCAGGTTAGCCCATCAGTGGGAGTTCAGTAACATGACTGCAGCATCAGACACTGGACAATATTATATGTATAATAATAATAATATATGTTGGTGAGTCCTCCATGTTGGCTCTAATCTGCCCTGTGAGAAATTCATAGTAAATGTAACAAAAAGGAAAAAGTTCATAGCATTAAATTCAAACAGAAGTTCAAATTATTTCATCCTGAAATAACTCTGGCTAACTACTGTAGCTTTTTTATAACATGGAGTTAAACTCAAAGTAGTCTCCTCAGATAAATAGTGTTACCATTATTTTTATATTAAAGTTTCTGTTAACTTATTATTTTTATATTTGATTGTTTCTGTTCAGTGCCCTGAGACAACTTCTGTTGTGACTTGGAGCTATACAGTATAAATAAACTGAACTGAATTGACGTGTCTTTTTTTAACCCCGCCTACAAAAATAATCGGAATTGAGAATCGAAAAGAATCGGAATCGAAACGAAGAATCGGAATCCGAACCGGAATCGCTCAAATTCAAACGATGCCCAACCCTAGTAATGAGTCACATGCTGCATTACAGGAGGCCTTTTTCTCCAGAAAACAATTTGAGGGGGAAACATTATAAGAGTTCTCCCTTGCTTTTTTGAGCCTCATGGAGAAAGTAAAAGCACAGGCCCCTAGGGACATGCCTAATGTTGAAGCTATCTTGCGTGACCAGTTTGTAGAGTATGTCCTTGATGGTGCGCTCCGTCGTGTGCTAAAACAGTATTTTCGTCTGAAACCGGCAGCAACACTGCTTGATGTTAGAGGTGAGGCAATGAGGTGGGAATTAGAGGGTTTGCCAGCAAGTATGCGGAGCCAGAGTACTTCTCTGCCTTCAGCGCCCAGTTTTCAGTTTGCTGTACATGGTGGGTCACCAGCTATTGCTAGCCCCACCCAAACAGAAGTTAATGAGCTAAAAGAGCTTTTAAAACAACAATAGCAGCAGCTCAAACTGCTTACTCAAAGCATTGCCCTTCTCCAAACTGCACAAGAGCTTAGCCACTCCCCGCGTCAAGGTCCCATTATATGTCGACGTGCCAACAGCCCGGACATATTGCTAGGGAATGTGAGGGCCACATGTTGCTTTCCGTCAGCCATCTTTGTCAGGGTCACGTCCAGTGATGGCATAGTTACATTGAAAAATTAACTTAGTTAAGTTACTGATTAGTCCTTGGGAAAAGTAACTTAGTTAAGTTACTGATTACTTGATTTGGAAAGTAACTAAGTTATATTACTAAGTTACTGGTGTAGAGGTAGGGCAGTCGACTTGGGACCCGAAAGACCCAGGTTCGAACCCCGGTCACTGCATACATTTTGGTGTGTATGAGCAATACACCTCATCCCCAAATTGCTCCCCGAGCGCTTTCGATAGCTGCCCACTGCCCCACCTGGTGGTGATTGGGTTAAATGCAGAGACAAATTTCGTCTTGTATGGAAACATACATAGATGACAAAATGTGGCATTATTATTATTATTACTTTATTAGTTACTTTCAGCTGCTGTTACCAAGAGCCCTCTGTCACAATACATAAAAACGTAAATGTATTAATAAAATAATTACTAATAAAAATATTCAAAAACAAAATGGTCTTTCTTGACTTCATTAAACATAAATACTTGTTTTTATGAAACATAAAATAGTCTGAGTTCATTAAACATAAATACTTTTTATAAAAAACAAGGCAATATTTCTTGAAAATAAGGCAATATTTCTTGCGACAACGATGAGACGGACTACAGGAACGAGGTGAGCCGCCTGGCCTTGTGGTACGGACACAACACTCTCACTTTCAACGTGGAGAAGACAAAGGAGATTGTTGTGGACTTCAGTAAGAGGGATGCCCAACATGTCCCTCTGACCATCAACAGCACCGCAGTGGAGAGAGTAGACAGCAGCAAGTTCCTGGGAGTGCACATCTCAAAGGACCTGTCCTGGAGCAGGAACATTGCATCACGGCCAAGAAGGCTCACCAGCATCTCTACTTTCTCCGCAAGCTGAAAAGAGCTGGAGCTTCAACCCCCATCATGTGCACCTTCTACAGAGGTGCCATAGAAAGTGTCCTGACAAGCTGCATCACTGTGTGGTTTGGTGCATGTACTGCATCATGGGCGGCCGTGGGGTAGTGGTAAGGGCAGTCGTCTCCCGATCGGAAAGTTGGCGGTTCGACTCCCGGGACCCGCACCATGTGTCGTTGTGTCCTTGGGCAAGACACTTAACCCTGAGTTGCTCCCGGTAGGACTGGAAAGCACCTTGCATGGTAGTCTGCCGCCACCGGTTTATGAATGTGTGTAGCATTCAATATATGTGTAGCACTTTGAGATTTTCAGTAATGAAAAGTGCGTTATAAATTGAATTAATTATTAATTATTAATTATTAATTATTATCATGCTGCAAGAGCCTCCAGCGCATCGTGAGAGCAGCTGAGAAGATTGTCGGCACCTCCCTCCCCTCACTGCAGGACTTACACAGCAACTGCCTCACTCGGAAAGCCCTCTGCATGACAGGTGATCCCACACACCCACTACACAGCTGCTTCAGACTGCTGCCATCAAGGAAGAGACTGAGGAGTCTCCAGGCTCGAACCAGCAGACTGAGAGACAGCTCTGTTCATCAGGTAGTCAGGATGCTAAACACACTGCATGCTCTGCCTCCCCTCCCATTTGAACTGCCTTAACACTAAAAACTTTCTCATACATTACCACACAACACAAAGATTTTAACACTGGACTCTGTGTCATCAAACGGGTTATCATGTGCTCATATGATCATGTGCTCATTCAGTTTGAAGTACTTCTCATATTTGCACTAATGTTTGTATTACATCACTGCCTATAGTCATACTACTGTTTACATTCACTGTTTACATACTACTGTTTACATTCAATGTTTACATTTATTAATACTGTTTACATGTATTACTACTGTTTACATTTATTACTACTGATTACATTTACACTACATTTATATCTACACCACTGTTGATACATATACAACATTCTCTGACCAGCCTTATTTAAGGATGCCCAATGTACCTTACTGCATATGCCTCTTTTGCCTCTATACCAACATCAACTACTACCTCATACATATACTGTGTACATTAACTCATATGCTGCTTTGCCACTCTTTGCAAATGTCAATGCTAGAACCTTCAGTTTATTTTATAGATATACTTTTTATACTTTTTTATACTACTATGCAAAAACTCAGGACAGTATTACACTTTTATTATTTCATTTTATGCTTATGTTCATTAAATGTTTAGTGTTTTAGTTTTAGTTTTAGTGTTGGTGTAAATTTTCATACTTTTATACTACTATGCAAAAACTCAGGACAGTGTTACATTTTTACTATTTTATGCTTATGTTTATTAAATGTTTCAGTGTTTTAGTGTTTAAATGTTTACTGTTGCACTGAGGGACTGAGAGAAATGCAATTTCAATCATGTGTATGTCCTGTACATATTGTAGTTCTGACAATAAAGTTGACTTTGACTTTGATATATCATAAATGAAGGTTGAATGAATAAAGGAATACTTGCTTTATATAAAAAATAGTGTCTTGACTTCACTAAACAAATAATATTTTTACAAAAAAGTATTTCTGTAAATACTTTTAAAAATAAAAAATATAATAAAGACAGTCTTTCAACGTCAAAATCAGAGTTTTTTATTTTTATTTTAGGAAATTGTGTACACATGGTCTCTGTTACATCCAAACAAGCATATGCTCTTGAATGTATCGTGAACTTCCTGCATGCTGTGCTTTCTCCCGACACGAAATGGAGCTGTTGTTGATGAACTTGTTTGCGTAAATCCCAGAAGAAACAAGAACAAAGAATGTATTTGTATGTAAATAAGACCTATTGACATACCTCTTGTGACGATTGATAGCATCCAGCTGAAGCTGCCATCAACACCAGTTTCTACACAGCAGGAGGTGGGGGGGGGGGGCTGTACCAAAGTCAAGCTTTAGTTGTTTTGGTCGCGGGTGGGAGGGACCTCCTGTCGCAGCTCTCTGCTATGATCCGACCCGGAGAGGCTCCTGGCTCCATTGTTTTACTGAACTGCAGTAAAAAGCTTCTTCTCCTTCTTCTCCTCCTCTCTCAGCTCCGTGTGTGCACATCAGTCCAGTCGGTTTATGTTCCTGTCACGCACGCACGCGCTGCATGGTGTGGTGTCAGCTATCATACAGCCACAGTTGCTGACCGAATTTCTGCGTCTTTTTTTTAATCACTCCCCTACCGAGACGCATTGAGGAAATAAAATAAAATTACAGTACTACAGAAAATGACAAAAAAGTAATGCACAATGATTTGGAGTAAGTAACTTTAATCTGATTACTGGATTTTGAAATAGCAACGCGTTAGATTACACGTTACTGAAAAAAGTTGTCCGACCAGAGTAACGCGTAACGCGTTACTGACATCACTGGTCACCTCAACGGAGCAAGCTTCTGGAAAACTAGTACCCACTGAGTTGCAGAGCCACAGCTCTGGTGGGGCATCCATGGGCTCGACTAATGCTCTTTGCGTAGCAGATACACCTCAACTAATTGCTTCTTGTCCACAGATTGTAGTGAATATGGCTGGAGTGAAGGTGCCTTGCCTGGTTGACACATGTTCAATGGATTCCACAATTACAGAGGGCTTCTTTTCTGAATTCTTCAAGCCCTGGGTGTCAAGGTAGCAATATCAACCCAGATGAACGGACTGAAAGAAAACAGATTCAGGGGTAAAACAAATGATGATTTATTTATAGTGGCAATGTTATCCACAGGGAGGGGGAAACACGGGTGGAGCGTGGAGGTGGAAGATCTCACTGGAGGTATCTTGATATCCAAACATCCAAGTTCAGCACAGGAGGTCCACAGAGCAGCCAGGAGTCCAAGACGTTTGGCACAGATGGACCAGGGTCTGTAGTGTCACGAAGAAAAAATCACAAGGGTAAGAATAAGAACTACAAGGATTAACACCAAGAGGCTGGAAGCACTAGTACCATAAAGTAGGTATGCTTCAGCACTGAATGAAGCCAGCCAGCAGTCTTAAGTAGTCCTGGTGGTGATTAGTGGAGATGGCCGACAGCTGTGACTCCTCAACCTCAGGAAATCTGTAGGCAGCAAAACAGGAAAAACCCCACAGTACCCCCCCCTCAAGAATCGCCCCTTGGCGACCTAAGGCGCTTCTCAGGATGGGACCTGAAAAAAGAGGAGATGAGGCTGGGATCCAGAATGAAGGACCGAGGAATCCAAGACCTCTCCTCGGGACCATAGCCCTCCCAGTCAACCAAATACTGGAAACCCCGTCCCCGGCGCCGAACGTCCAGGATACACCGGACAGTGAAGGCAGGGTGATTGTCAATGAGACGGGGGGGAGGAGGGAGGACAGCAGGAGGACATAAAGGACTCACAGAGACTGGCTTCACCTGGGAAACGTGGAAGGTGGGATGAATGCGCATGGAAGCAGGCAATTTCAGACGAACAGCAGACGGGTTAATAATCTTGACCACAGGAAACGGACCAATAAAACGAGGGGCAAGTTTTCTGGGAGTGTCCTTGAGCTTGATGTCACGGGTAGAGAGCCAGACCCTCTGACCCACGTGGTAAGCAGGAGCCACAGAACGATGGCGGTCTGCGTGTCTCTTGTTCTGGTCAGCAGTACGTAGCAGGGCCGCCTTAGCCTGACGCCAAACCCTACGGCAACTGCGGAAATGGTGCTGAACAGAAGGGACAGAGATCTCGGATTCCTGGCTAGGAAAACGCGGGGGAGCATAACCCAGAGAGGCTTCGAAGGGAGACATTCCAGTGGCGGAGGATGTGTGAGTATTGTGAGCATACTCTACCCACACCAGATGTTTGCTCCAAGAAGACGGGTTGTCCTCAATGACACATCGTAGGGCAGCCTCCAACTCCTGGTTACATCGTTCCGTTTGTCCATTAGATTGGGGATGATAACCAGATGACAGACTAGAAGAGGCCCCCAGGGTGTTGCAGAAAGCCTGCCAGACCTGAGAAGTGAATTGAGGGCCTCGGTCCGAAACCAGATCTGTGGGAATACCATGAATCCGAAAGACGTGCTGGGTCAGGAGGTGAGCAGTCTCCAAGGCAGAGGGAAGCTTGACAAGGGGTACAAAATGAGCTGTCTTGGAAAACCTATCAACAACTGTTAAAATGACAGTGTTCCCTTCAGAGGGGGGCAGTCCAGTGATGAAATCCAGAGCTACATGGGACCATGGACGACTGGGTGTGGGCAAAGGCTGTAACAAACCTGCTGGAGGTTGGTTCCCACTCTTGTTGCGAGCACAGGTAGGGCAAGCAGCCACAAACTCCTTAATGTCTTGGTTGAGAGTGGGCCACCAGAAGTGTCTCTTGACAAAGGAAAGCATGCGGTTAGTGCCTGGGTGACATGACAGTTTGTTCGAATGGATCCAGTCTAGTACCTTGGATCTGATAGCGGAGGGAACAAACCTTCTATCAGGAGGACCGGTACCTGGGTCGGGTTCAGATCCTTGCGCCTCTTGAATGTCTTTTTCAATGGACCAGGTAAGTACGCCAACCACAACGGAGGGGGGCAGTATGTTGTCTTCAGTCTTGTGCTGGTCGGAAATGGAAAACTGTCTTGACAGGGCATCGGGCTTGATGTTCTTAGATCCAGGTCTGTAGGTCAAAAAAAAGTTAAACCTTGCAAAAAACAAAGACCAACGAGCCTGGTCGGAAATGGAAAACTGTCTTGACAGGGCATCGGGCTTGATGTTCTTAGATCCAGGTCTGTAGGTCAAAAAAAAGTTAAACCTTGCAAAAAACAAAGACCAACGAGCCTGTCTTGGACTCAGCCTCTTGGCGTTCTGGATGTAAATAAGGTTCTTATGATCTGTCCAGATCAAAAAAGGTGTCTTGGTACCCTCCAACCAGTGCCTCCATTCTTCCAGTGCCAATTTTACAGCCAACAACTCTCTGTTCCCCACATCATAATTCTGTTCCGAAGGGCTAAGACGTCGAGAGAAGAACGCACAAGGGTGGACCTTGTTATCCTCCTGAGAACGCTGAGAAAGAACTGCTCCCACACCCGTGTCCGACGCATCGACCTCCAAGATGAATTGTCTCTCCGGGTCAGGGTGACGAAGGATGGGGGCGGTGGAGAAAAGACGCTTAAGTTCCTTAAAAGCCGTCTCAGCATCAGGAGTCCAGGAGAAGGTTCTTAACGTGGAGGTGAGTTGAGTAAGAGGAGCAGCAATGCGGCTATAATTCTTAATGAACCTTCTATAAAAGTTTGCAAAGCCTAAGAATCGTTGCAGCTGTTTGCGATCCTCAGGAATGGGCCATTCTTCCACAGCCCTGGTCTTCTCAGGGTCAGTGCGAAAACTACCACCCTCGAAAATAAACCCCAGGAATGACACAGTGGTGACATGAAAATCGCACTTCTCTGCCTTTACATAAAGCTGATTCTCAAGGAGTCTCTGTAGTACCGCACGTACGTGAGTCTCGTGTTG
>JBBPBX010015810.1:37758-48956 GCA_038048925.1 Garcialebias charrua
GTACAAAATGAGCTGTCTTGGAAAACCTATCAACAACTGTTAAAATGACAGTGTTCCCTTCAGAGGGGGGCAGTCCAGTGATGAAATCCAGAGCTACATGGGACCATGGACGACTGGGTGTGGGCAAAGGCTGTAACAAACCTGCTGGAGGTTGGTTCCCACTCTTGTTACGAGCACAGGTAGGGCAAGCAGCCACAAACTCCTTAATGTCTTGGTTGAGAGTGGGCCACCAGAAGTGTCTCTTGACAAAGGAAAGCATGCGGTTAGTGCCTGGGTGACATGACAGTTTGTTCGAATGGATCCAGTCTAGCACCTTGGATCTGATAGCGGAGGGAACAAACCTTCTATCAGGAGGACCGGTACCTGGGTCGGGTTCAGATCCTTGCGCCTCTTGAATGTCTTTTTCAATGGACCAGGTAAGTGCGCCAACCACAACGGAGGGGGGCAGTATGTTGTCTTCAGTCTTGTGCTGGTCGGAAATGGAAAACTGTCTTGACAGGGCATCGGGCTTGATGTTCTTAGATCCAGGTCTGTAGGTCAAAAAAAAGTTAAACCTTGCAAAAAACAAAGACCAACGAGCCTGTCTTGGACTCAGCCTCTTGGCGTTCTGGATGTAAATAAGGTTCTTATGATCTGTCCAGATCAAAAAAGGTGTCTTGGTACCCTCCAACCAGTGCCTCCATTCTTCCAGTGCCAATTTTACAGCCAATAACTCTCTGTTCCCCACATCATAATTCTGCTCCGAAGGGCTAAGACGTTGAGAGAAGAACGCACAAGGGTGGACCTTGTTATCCTCCTGTGAACGCTGAGAAAGAACTGCTCCCACACCCGTGTCCGACGCATCGACCTCCAAGATGAATTGTCTCTCCGGGTCAGGGTGACGAAGGATGGGGGCGGTGGAGAAAAGACGCTTAAGTTCCTTAAAAGCCGTCTCAGCCTCAGGAGTCCAGGAGAAGGTTCTTAACGTGGAGGTGAGTTGAGTAAGAGGAGCAGCAATGCGGCTATAATTTTTAATGAACCTTCTATAAAAGTTTGCAAAGCCTAAGAACCGTTGCAGCTGTTTGCGATCCGCAGGAGTGGGCCATTCTTCCACAGCCCTGGTCTTCTCAGGGTCAGTGCGAAAACTACCACCCTCGAAAATAAACCCCAGGAATGACACAGTGGTGACATGAAAATCGCACTTCTCTGCCTTTACATAAAGCTGATTCTCAAGGAGTCTCTGCAGTACCGCACGTACGTGAGTCTCGTGTTGGCTCAAGTCGTGGGAGTAAATGAGTATATCATCTAAATAAACGAAAACAAACTCATTAAGGAAATCTCTAAGGACGTCGTTAACGAGTGCCTGGAACACCGCAGGAGCATTAGTAAGGCAGAAAGGCATTACTAAGTATTCAAAATGACCGAGTGGAGTCTTGAAGGCGGTCTTCCACTCATCCCCCTCACGAACCCGTACCAGATGGTAAGCATTGCAAAATCTAATTTTGTAAATATGGCAGCCGAATGCAACTGGTCATGAATGGAATCAATGAGATGTAGCGGATATTTGTTTTTGATGGTGATCTGGTTTAACCCACAATAGTCAATGCATGGGCGCAAAGTCTTATCTTTTTTAGACACAAAAAAGAAACCTGCCCCCACAGGTGAGGTGGACGGTCGAATGATACCAGACGTCAGAGACTCCCCAATATAATCTGACATAGTCTTTCTCTCAGGCCCTGATATGTTGTATAATCTACTGGTAGGCAGAGGAGCTCCAGGAAGAAGATTAATAGCACAATCATAAGGGCGATGTGGAGGCAGGGACAAAGCCTTCTCTTTATTGAACACATCACTTAAGTCATGATACACAGGAGGTACTTTGCTTAGGTCAACAGCTTGTGACTGGGGGTTATTTACAGAGGTCTTCGGTACAACAGAGCGAAGACAGTTCTTGAGACAGTATGAGCTCCACTTGTCTATCCTCCTCTCCGACCAGTCCAATAATGGATTGTGTCTCTCCAACCAAGGAAAACCCAATATTAATTGAGTGGTGGGAGAGTCAAAAACGAAGAATTCACCTTGCTCATGGTGATTTCCAGAGATGATGAGTTGGAGTTCCTGGACTCTCAGGTGAATCTTGGCGAAAACTTGTCCAGTAAGACCGGCGACTGTCAAAGGGTCTCGAAGAGCATGGGTAGGAATGGACAGTTGTTCCACCAAGTCACTGCTGATGAGGTTTTGTTCCGCTCCAGAGTCCACAAGAGCTGTAACAGGTAACTTCATGTTATTATTCACAATAATAGATGGTAAAGTAAATCGTGAGACAGGAGAACAAGATGATCTACCCACCAATATCCCCTGTTTTATTGATGGGAGGGGTCGTTTCCCTGTAGAGGGCGTTGGGCTCCCTGTAGAGGGCATTGGGCTATGTAGTGGCCAATCTTGCCACAATAAAGACAACACCCAGATCTCATACGTCGCTGTCTCTCCTCGGGTGACAGCCTTGTGCGGCCTATTTGCATAGGCTCCGGTTCCTCCTCAAAGTTAGAGACGACTTTACTCTGAAAAGTCGAGTTTGACCAGAAACCGGAAGTGGATGGGCGCTAGGACTTGTAGTCCCTCTCCTTGCCCCTTTCGTTGAAGCGATTATCGACTCTAATCGCCAAGTTTATCAGTTCATTAAGAGAGTTGGGTTCGTCTCTCAGAGCGAGTTGATCTTTGACTCTGTCAGACAGGGAATTTAAGAAAGTACCTCTGATAGCGAGATCGTCCCAGCGAGTCTTCGCCGCCATGATGCGGAAGCGTATTGCGTGCTCCGATTCCGGCTTCCTTCCTTGGCGGATGTTCAACAGATGTTTGACGGCATCCTCCTGCTGCAAAGGGTGGTCGAAAACCATCGAGAAGTCCTCGAGGAACTCAGGAAAGGTTAGTAAGTCAATATCATTTGAGGATAAGTGCGCTGTAGCCCAGCTAAGAGCGTCACCTTTTAACTGACTGATCACAAAAGCTATTTTAGCGGCGTCCATGGGGTATGTACGAGGGGCTCTAGTAAAAGCCAGACAACATTGAAGAATGAATCCTGCATAGTGATCAGGGTTACCACTAAAAAAACTCAGAAGGCCTGAACACAGGCTCGGTTGAAGGTGTTGTTGATCCAACAGTAGCATTAACAGAAGGCCCAGGTTGAGCGGCCCGTGGGGCAGAAAGAAGTTGTGAGAGGTTTTGATTAGCATCAAACATCATACCTCCAAGTTCTCTGAGGTTGGATTGGTTAGTTAGTTGTTGGGAAGCCATCTGTTGCAGTCTGGTTTCCAATAAGTCCAGTCGTGAAGTCTGGGGGTCCGTAGCCCTCTGAGAAGGTTCTCCCCCAGTCGCGTTCTGGGTCTGTTTGTTTGGCTGAAGCATTTCTGTCAAGGTAGCAATATCAACCCAGATGAACGGACTGAAAGAAAACAGATTCAGGGGTAAAACAAACGATGATTTATTTATAGTGGCAATGTTATCCACAGGGAGGGGGAAGCACGGGTGGAGCGTGGAGGTGGAAGATCTCACTGGAGGTATCTTGATATCCAAACTTCCAAGTTCAGCACAGGAGGTCCACAGAGCAGCCAGGAGTCCAAGACGTTTGGCACAGATGGACCAGGGTCTGTAGTGTCACGAAGAAAAAATCACAAGGGTAAGAATAAGAACTACAAGGATTAACACCAAGAGGCTGGAAGCACTAGTACCATAAAGTAGGTATGCTTCAGCACTGAATGAAGCCAGCCAGCAGTCTTAAGTAGTCCTGGTGGTGATTAGTGGAGATGGCCGACAGCTGTGACTCCTCAACCTCAGGAAATCTGTAGGCAGCAAAACAGGAAAAACCCCACACTGGGGAGAAGAGCGGTTGAAAACCTGCCACTGGCTACAGCTAAAAGCAGCCAATGGCCTCCCTATTCCTTATATTGGCTATTTGGAAGTGTCTATTGAACTGTGTGGCAAGCTGGTGCCCCATTGTGGGGTGTTGGTGGTGAAAAATCCTTCTGATAGTGGTTTAGTTTCAGTTCCTGGTGTGTTGGGGATGAACGTAATGAATAAGTGCTATCAAGAGCTGTTTGGACATCATGGTGATGCTCTATTCAATGCTAATCCTGTGGTGTCATCTCCCAAACCCCTGGTTCATGCCCTACAGAAATGTCATGCCGCTGAAATGTAGCAAACTCATGAGCAGCCTAGTAAGGTTAGGGTGCGAGGAAGGAAGGCCTGCCGCATTCCAGGAGATGCAATGAAAATTGTGTCTACCACTTGCTGTGAGAAATACTCAGGTATCAGTGGTGGGCTGTGCATTTCACACCTAGGCCTTCAGTAGTGCTCCGTCTGAAACAATTCAACCCTCAATAACTATTTTCCCCATATTATTAGACCAATTTTTGTCTGATATATGACCGTTTCCATTCATTCTGATGGGAAAAAATGGAGCAGTACCACTTTCGGCCACTAGGGGCACTAAAGGACCCTCTAGGCTTTTGACGACTACAGGCGTACCTGTGTATCACTGTGTTTCACAGTGATGATTCAGACTAGGGGTTCATGAGTCTAACAACCTCGGGGTAGAAGCTTGTAGCCATAACGAAGGGTGAGATGGAGGAAGAAGGATGACACCTTTTCCATCTCAGCCCCACTACATTTGTTTTATTTATATTTCATTCATTAAAGTTTGGCACCCACTGGTCAGTTTATTGACCAACAACAACTTAATCAATATATTCTACAAAGTACTTCAGTGACTGATTCTGATTAGTAAAGGGTGAATATGTTATTACAGGGAGTTCTATACCAGAACAAATGAATAATCATCCGAATAAAGTTGTCTTTTAAGTTTTATTACAAAAATAATCAAACTAAAAATCAACAACAATAATAAACAAGCAATAATAATAAATCAGTCAAGGCTTAATTCTCTTGTCTAAGGCAAAATTAACTCTTTGAGCAGGATTTTTTTCAGTTGTATATGCGCATGAATTTAGATGAAGTGAGGCTATTTTATTAAAGTTTATTTTGGATTTTGGTTAAAAGTAGTTATTTAATGTGACCAGATAAGTCATTTATTATCACTGCAAGCCAGGAAATGATTTATCAAGTTGTATTAGCTAAAAATGACATAACCAGAGGCATCATGTTACCAGTTTCTGCTCCTTACTGGGTCAGTGTTGAGAGCATCAATCATCTTTCTGGGCTTCAGCTGGTGGATCAGATTTATTTATTTTTACTCGATATAATCACTGATTTTTTTATTAGTTGTGTTTTGCGAGGAAAATATCACAACAACCTCATGTTAAATAATATTAACTCAGATGAAAAAGAAAAAAATCTGATATTTTCTTGGGGGTGCTAAGGGGGTGCTGTGACTTTTCCAGGGGGGCTATAGCACACACTAGCTCCCCCCTGGAGCCGCCTGTACGGATATTTTAGAGCAAAAAAAAAGTCCTGCTGGATGGGCAGCGTGTGCACACATCATGCTGCAGTTTAAGGGTTCAGGAAGGCAGGATGTTTGATGGAGCTGACGTGGAGGAGGAAGAAGACGCAGTGCTCTGAGCTGCATCAACTACTGACACTTCAGGAGTTGGCAGAATTCTTCACCAGCGACACAGAGGATGAAGAATTCAACGAGTTTGAATAAAAATAAATAAACAAATATATTTTTGGTGTTAATCTTGTTACATTTTAAAGAGATAAAGGTTTTAGCATCACGCGCACACACACGCATGCGCGCACGTGAAGCGGTTTGCAGCCGAATGTGATGAGATGAAAGTTGTTGCAACATGTGTGCACACGTTTGGAAGACCTGACAAGCGAACCTATTTAAATTTAGCTATTTGACAATTATGTTCATTTTTAAAAGAAAAGTTCAGCTCAGACACACTTTTACTATAATGTCAGCAAACAAATATATTTTCATGGTGTTATCTTGTTAAATGTTAAAGCCATGCACAGTACATACAGCGAAACTATTTTTTTTTTAAATCCAGCTGATTTGCAATATTATTTAGGAATATAGCAAAATTTTACTCACCAAAAATCCTGAATATTTGTACACAAAATCCATCCAGCTATTAAATGAACACAACAATCTCCTTGCTCGTGCAGCTCACTACAGATGCAGCTTGCTAGCTCTGGCTCATCCACTCTGACTGTCCAATCAGAGCGTGTGAATGCGCTGACGTTTCTGTACGACGTACAGAAAACGTAACTAGAAGCTAGAAGGCTTCTGGTGTCGCCCATAGACATTAGGTGTTGCCAACTCATAATCTGATTGGTTGAAGCAACAGCTTGGTGGACAGTGCCACAGGGCTTGCAGAGAAGCCAGAGAAGGCTTCCAGGCAGATTTCTTTTACCATGGCAACAAATGGTGGCTGAAATGTGATTGGTTAAATGCTTAAATATGAAAATACACTCTGGAAGCAGTGCAATGAGGGGGGTAGCAATGAAAGGAAGCGGACAGACCATTTGGAATTATGTAATACGTATTCATGGACAAAATATAATAAAAATAAAAAAATAATAATTTTTAATTTTATATTTTAATTTTTAATTTTAATTTTAAATAATTTTAAGGCCTTCAGAGAAGGCTTTGCAAGCCTGGAGGGTACGCCACAGTCAGGCACAGATGTGTTGCTTTATCCTCGTACCTCTATGTGAACTTTAAATACTGTTGGGGTGATGAGTCTTCCAGCGGGTGTGACTGAAGTTCCATTTCTTGCAAATGTATCTTCCCAAACAGTTGCTGCTCCTATCGTGGAAAAGGTAGAGGAAATTAATTTACCATCTTTGTTTGCGGAGGAGCAAGGTCAAGTGCAAGCATTGTTGGGTAAATACACTTCCGTGTTTGCTACTAATGATCAGGATTTGGGTTGCAACAAACTGATCAGCCATGACATTCCCTTTCTTGATGACGTTCCCGTTTGGTAGCGTTACCGTCGAATCCCTCCATCAGAGAATGAACTTGTAAAGGAGCACATAAACCAGCTTTTGGCAGCAAATGTCATCAGTGAAAGCTCCAGCCCTTATGCGTCACCAATTGTGCTTGTTCGTAAAAAGGATGGTAGCCTTAGGCTCTGTGTTGATTATCGTCAACTTAACATCAAGACATGGAGGGACGCTTTTTCACTCCCGCGTATTGAAGAGTCCCTTGATGCTTTGACGGGGGACCGGTGGTTTTCCACTATGGATTTGGCCAGTGGTTATAATCAGGTTCCTGTCACAGTAAGCGATTACCATAAAACTGCCTTTTGTACACCGTTTGGGCTTAATGAGTGGAATCGCATGCCCTTCGGCCTATGCAATGCCCCGAGAAGGTTTCAGCGTTTGATGCAGCGCATTTTTGGTGACCAGCAATCCCAATATTTTTTGCTGTATTTAGATGACATTGTTATGTTTTCATCCTCTGTACAGCAGCATCTTGAGAGGTTGGACGTGGTGTTGGGACAGCTTCAAAAGGAGGGCCTTAAAGCCAAGCTCTGTAAGTGCCATTTTTTCCAACGGGAGGTGCACTACCTGGGCCACATAATGTCTGACAAGGGAGTAGCTACTGACCCCGCTAAAATTGAGGTGGAAGCAAATTGGCCTGTACCCACCATAGCCACTGAGTTACGTTCCTTTTTGGGATTTGCTAGCTACTACCGAAGGTTTGTGGAAGGTTTTGTTAAGATGGCTGCCCCCTTGTATTGTAGAGCTACAGAGCTAGCTGGTAAAATGTCTAAAAAGAAGGGTGCCCAGAGTATTGTTGGGGCTTGGACTGAGGAGTGTCAACAGAGTTTTGAGACTATCAAGACCAAGCTCACGTCTGCTCCGGTCCTTGCTTATGCCAATTTCTCCTTCCCTTTTGTTTTGGAGGTGGATGCAAGCCATTGTGGTTTTGGAATGCTCTTATCTCAGGAACAGGAGGGGAGGATAAGACCTATTGCTTTTGCTAGACCTACCGAGCGAAACATGTCAAATTATAGCTCAATGAAATTAGAGTTGTTGGGCCTGAAATGGGCCATGACAGAAAAATTTAGAGATTATCTTTTGGGTCATCGGTGTATTGTTTATACCGACAATAATCCTCTGAGCCATTTGGATATGGCTAAGCTTGGAGCAATGGAACAGCATTGGGCAGCCCAGCTTGCTTCCTTTAACTTTGAGTTGAAGTATCGATCTGCTAAGTCTAATCAAAATGCTGACGCTCCTTCTCGCCAGCCTTGGCCGGCTCCACTGGAAGTGGCTTCATTGGGTTCAGGTACTCTTGTACCTCAGCCATTGCAGCTAGCTGTGCAGAGTGAGCAAACACCAGCCATCCAGTCCTCTGTAACTATATTTCCCTCTCTTGCCCCTGATGATCTCTATGCTCTCCAGCAGGCTGATCCTGTCCTTCAAGAAGTCCTTGTCTTCTGGCAAAGGAAGGAACGGCCAAATTGTGATGAGTGGCAAGGGCTTTCACAATCTGCCCTTGCATTGCTCAACCAATGGGATCGCTTGGCCGAATTGGATGGTCTAATGTATTGGCGAATATATCGCCCAGATGGCGGTGGGGATGTGTATCAACTTCTCCTGCCAAAGGTCCTGACTAAGGACATCTTGACCCAAGTTCATCAGGAGCATGGGTACCAGGGGGTGAAACAGACCTTGGCGTTGCTAAAATCTTGCTGTTATTGGCCAGGTATGTCACAAGAAGTAGCAGGTTGGTGCAAGACCTGTGAGTGGTGCCAGGTTGCCAAGGATAGCCAACCACCTGCTCTGGGCTTTATGGGTCATTTGCTTGCATCAAAACCAAATGACATTTTGGTGATTTACTTTATGTTGTTAGAACCAACTTCCTCTGGGTTAGAGAGTGTATTGGTGATGACTGATGTTTATTCCAAATACACGTTGGCTATCCCAACTAGAGATCAGCGCGCTTCTACTGTGGCGCAGGTCCTGGTTATAGAGTGGTTTTCAAAATTTGGAGTACCAGCACGTATCCATTCAGACCAGGGCCATAACTTTGAAAGCTCTCTGATCCAGCAGCTTTGTAGTATGTATGGTATTATTAAATCTCGTACCACGCCTTACCATCCAGTTGGTAATGGGCAATGTGAATGTTTTAATAGGAACGCTTCACAATTTGTTGAGAACCTTGCCCCCGTCCCGGAAACGAGACTGGAGTGCTTGTTTGCCCCAGTTGCTTTATGCTTATAACACCACTCCTCATCAATCAACTGGCGAGTCACCATTTTTTTAAAATATTTGGTCAAGAACCACTTTTTCCAGTTGATTTTTTGTTGGGAAGAGTTCAAAAACCAGTTGCAGGAACTGTTCATGAGTGGGTTGAGGAACATCAGACTCGCTTGCAAATAGCATTTGAGGGTGCTAGACAAAAACTGAGGACTTCTGCAGAACGCAGAAAAGCTCATCATGATAAAAACATCAGAGAAACTCTTCAAGAGGGCCAGCTTGTGTTGATCCAAAATTTGGGGAGTAAAGGTCGTCAGAAAACTCAGGATTTGTAGAGTTCAGTGACTCATATAGTTAAGCAAGTCCCAAGAGAGGGTGGTGTAGTGTATTCAGTGGCACCAGATCATGAACCAACCAGGGTAAGGAGGGTACATCGCTCATTGCTAAAGGCCTGGATTGGTGCTGATGTACCTAATCCAGTTTCTGTTGAAGGTGCATCTTCTGAGCATTGCTCTGGTTCAGATGACGGTGCATCTTTTGAGCATTGCTCTGGTTCAGATGACGAGTTGTTTTTAGAGGGCGATTTGTTCTTGAGGCCAAGTCCTCGGGAGCAGGTACCGCCTGCCCTGCCTACTGCTGTGGTTTTTGATGCTCTTCCTGGGGTTTCAGTACCTGCCGTGGCTCCTTCTTGCGTGACCGTAAATCAACCTACCTCACTACCAGTTGTACCGACAGCAGAGTCTGGTTCCAGCGAGGTGTCTGTGCGTAAATCAACACGAACAACTGCTGGCCAGCATCATAACCCCTATCATCTTCCAAGGCCAGCAGTAAGACAAACACCTTCATCTAAGACCATGTCCGCTGTATTTCGACCCTGGTGTTAAATTAGATCATTGTCGGGGCGTCAATGCAGTTTGGGGGGTTGGATGTGGCAATGTGCCCTGTAGGTTTTCAACACACCACAAGTGCTGAGATATGATTGGGTCGGGTGCTGGCTACCTGTATATAAAGGGCCCTCCCTCATTGGTTGACTTTACATCATTCTTCTTCCGGTTCAGACCGTGGCGTTTGTTGGCGTGGCACGCCAGTTGTAAACTAATGCAAGCTCAGATAGTGCATTTAAGGACGTTGTAGTGCTGATCTATCGTCTCACAGCGGTGGTGAGTAAAGCCCTAGTTTTCTTCGTTCATTTTTTAAATGCTTTTAGATTTTAATTCTAATATTTATTTTTTAAGGACGTTATATTGCTGATCCATCGTCTCACAGCGGTGGTGAGTAAAGCTTTAGTTTTCTTTCGTTTTTTTAATGCTTTTAGATTTTAATACTAATATTTATTTTATGTTAGCTGTTGCTGTTTGTCCTTGACCGTTTGTTTACCTGCTGTGCGGGTTGTCCTGACTGGCATTACACCTTCCATCTGGATTGTCCGTTGGCTGTCGTCTTGTCGTCCTGGCTGCTGGTTTAATGCCCACTGTTCTGGCCAGCATAAGGTTGCCTGCATCACCCGTCCTGTGTGGCTGATCGAGGTCGACTGAGGTTCAGCCCGGACTGATCGTCCTAGTGCCAGCATGGGTGCGTCTACTACGGCGCTGCAGTTCTTCACAGGACAGACTCTTTGGACTGCTGCGGCTTAATTAATCAAACAACTATCAGGCGGTGGTATTAATTCTGTTGTGGTGTACGATTTGCCTGTGAGGTTTTCATTTTTTTTTTAGAACATTACACTGAATTGCACTTTTATTGTTGCCTGGAGTTATAACTGCCTTTTAAAGTTATTGGTTTTAAATTTTAGTATTTTTAATTAAACAAACAATTGTGCAATTTATTGGTGTCTGTGTGAACTTGTCTCACGCCTCATCTGCAACGGGTCTGTGTACCTTAAGGGTAACTGTTTTAGTGAAGTAATTTTAACCAATTTCTTTTTTTATTAAAATAGTGTTTTTTAAACTTCAGTTACCCATTTTTAAACCACACCCGCTCAGCTACACACATATATATATATATATATATATATATATATATATATATATACAGTATATATATATATA
>JBBPBX010015811.1:10260-29057 GCA_038048925.1 Garcialebias charrua
AAAACTGCCATCATTAGGCCTCTTCTGAAAAAATCTAATTTGGATCCCGACATTTTTTCTAATTACCGCCCAATTTCCCACCTCCCGTTTCTGTCCAAAGTGCTGGAAAAAGCAGTTGCTGCTCAGCTGCAGGACCACCTACAGCAACACTCTCTGTACGAGAAGTTTCAGTCTGGATTCAGAGCAGCTCACAGTACTGAGACTGCATTACTGAGAGTTACAAATGATATCCTCATGGCTGCTGACACTGGCTCTCCCTCCGTCCTTGTCCTCCTTGACCTCACTGCAGCCTTCGACACTGTGGACCATAATATTCTCCTCCACCGTCTTCATGTGGAGGTCGGTCTCTGTGACACTGTCCTGGACTGGTTCAAATCTTTCCTCTCCGATAGGCTGGAATGCGTTAGTCTTGGCAATGCCACTTCCCAGACAGTCGGTGTCTCCTGTGGTGTCCCTCAAGGGTCAGTTCTGGGGCCCCTGCTGTTTTCCCTTTACATGCTGCCTTTAGGTCAAATTATTAATCAGTTCAACATTTCTTTTCACTGCTATGCCGACGACACACAGCTTTACATCAGGACTGGATCATCCTCATCATCCCCATCTCCATCTTCACTCACTGCCCTCTCTGCCTGCCTGGAGGAAATAAGGGCATGGATGAATCAGAACTTTCTTCAATTAAACTGCTCCAAGACTGAGGCCATAATGATTGGCACCCCTCACCAGATACAAACATCAACTTTAACAACAATCTCCTTCTCTGGTCAAGACATCCCCCTCTCCACCTCTGTTACAAATCTTGGAATAAAAATGGACTCTCATCTTACATTTGAAAATCACATTAAGCATCTGTTTAAAACTTGCTTCTTCCATCTTCGAAACATCTCCAGACTTCGCCCATCTCTGACTTTTTCCGATGCTGAGAAACTCGTCCATGCCTTTGTTTCCTCCAGGCTCGACTACTGCAACTCCCTGTTTATTGGAATCCCTGGCAAAAACCTTCAGAAACTTCAATATATTCAAAACAGTGCAGCAAGGATTTTATTGAGAGTTCGTAAATTTGAACATATTACACCCATTCTTCATAACCTCCATTGGCTTCCTGTCACCTACAGAATTCAATACAAAACTGCTCTCATTACACATCAATGCTTACATGGAACTTCACCTGACTATCTAAAGGACATTCTTGCACCATATTCATCCACCCGGTCTCTACGATCACAGAACAGTAATCTACTTCACATTCCACGAACCAAATTAAGGACCATGGGAGACAGGGCATTCTGTGTGGCTGCCCCCCGCCTATGGAACTCCCTTCCTGACTGCCTGAGAGCTCCACAGTCACTGGTTGACTTTAAAAGCGGTTTAAAGACTTTTCTTTTTAAGCAAGCCTATTCTGCCCCCGCATGATTTTATCTTTGATCTTGGTTGATAGTATTATTGATTTTACTTGATTTTATCACTTGTTTTATTTATTTATTTATTTATTTTTTAAGCAGGCCTATTCTGCCTCCACAGGATTCTGTTTTTAATCTTAGTTAATACCATTATTGATTTTATTTGATTTTATCACTTGTTTTTATTGTTGTAGCACTTTGAGATTTTTATTAATGAAAAGTGCGGTATAAATTGAATTTATTATTATTATTATTATATTAGATTTCACCTTTAATATTAAATTAGTGTTGCATTTTATTACTATTTCTTATCTTAGAGTTGATTTCGTTGTCAACAATTTGTTGCTACACTTTAACTTTTAACTTTTATCAATTAAACTTACTTCTATCCTAAATTAGAGGTCAACAGAACAACACATAATTTCACTCATTGCCAGGTCTAACTTTCAAGGGTTTAGAGTTACATTTTTCAATTTCAGTCTTAAAATCATAAAATATTAGGGCAGTGTTCCCCAAACTACGGCCCGCGGGCCGCATCCGGCCCGCCCCCACCTTTGGTCCGGCCCCCAGGAAAAAAAAAAAAAAAAAAAAATTTTTTTTTTTTTTTTTTTTTTACAAATGAATACATGTACAGTACTGTACGGTCACCAAGTACTTAGCCTATCCTAACACAGTTTTTAAAAATGAAGGAGTAAGTTGAATTGTCTCCCTTTCACATAAAGCTGTCGGTGCACAGTAAACATGGATGGAAAACTAGCAAACAAGCAAACAAAAACGTATTATTTTCATACAGAGTGGGAGGAGGAGTATTTTTTTGTTTATTCTAATTCAAAGTCTATTTGCCTCATCTGTAATTCGAGCATCACCTGGCGTGGGTGGAGAGTTCTTGAGTCTGCTCTCAGAAGAAAAGTATCCTTACATTCGAAGATGTGCTTTGAACTTAACAGCACTTTTTGGATCTACCTACCTGTGTGAGTCTGCTTTTTCACACATGAAAATCATCGTCCAAAAACAGATCCACAATGACTGATGATCATCTGGAGACCTGCCTGCACCTCGCAACTTATGAGACCCTGGCCTTCTCCTCTCAGTGTCAGAAGTGCCACTAAGGTAGAGACACATTTATTTTATACAGCTTGCACCAGGTGACACCATCCTGCTGCACAGAGCAGCTGCCTAGTTTTGATATTTAGGTTTTATTGAGGTTTGAAATAGTTGTTGGAGATTTGTAAATCTGCACCTTTGTAAGTCACTTTTTGTAAATAGTTAGTGTAAATGAGGGAGTTTTATATTGTTCAGTTCATTGTTTATTCGTTTCTTTAAAAAATATGGTGTGCTTTTCAAATATTGCGTCCTTTTACTTTGATAAAATACTTTAATTAAATAAAACTAGCAACACATTACGTTCTGTTTTATTTACTTTAAAGAAGTGAGGAGTAGGGAGATGAAAAATTTTGTTTTTTGATACTGAGACTGGACGAGTAGCTCTCGGCAAACTGCCGACTTCAAAAGTAGCTCTTGGTTCAAAAAAGGTTGGGCACCCCTGATTTAGGCACTCCTGCAATTGTCACACTTTTTCCTGTTAAAAACTGACTCCGGCCCCCCACCAGAGAAGGGAAAAGTTATGTGGCCCTCACAGGAAAAAGTTTGGGGACCACTGTATTAGGGGTTTTTGACCAATTCCTTATTTCTGGTTTAACATTTAATGGGAAAGTGATCCGAGCATTATAAGACTGTATTTCCTTACAGGTGCGGTTCCAGTGATTCCTGTGTAATAAAAAAAAAAAGGAGCAATAAGAAGATTTTGTTAACTGTGCATGTGTTTGGTGTTTGAACTTTCTGCACCAAGTTATCCTGGGTGTTTACCTTTTCAGGTCAGCTCATTTTAACTTAGAAGGGGGTCAATTTCATCTTCTGTTTTTAAATTGTGTTACATTTCAGTGCTCACAGCTTGCTGTTTTAAACTGTGTTTGTGCTCCAGTTTGAGGGGTCCACGAGGAGTTCAGCATGGCGGATGGGCATAACAGAATTTTACTGGCAGGAAGTGTGATGATGTTGATCATGATTCTGATCCTTTTACTGCTGGAATCTCTTTGTGTTATACCAGGTCTGCAGAGGTGTCGTGCAGTGGATCATTCAAGGGACAAGAGAGAGGTCCCCAGACTTAGGACATGGTCTCAGATTCAGGATATTGATCAGTTGACTCTGAACTTGTCTCACAGTTTCCAGATGAACAGCTGGTATAAGTATGCTCAGTTTTTAGCCAGGGGGCGCCATAGTTCTGAATGTCATGTATGCACAAAGCTTCCTGTCACTGCATCCCACCTGCCTTTGCGTGTGAAGCCTTTAGAACGCAAGTTGTCTTTCTGTTTTTTACAGTACAGTTCCAGGGGATTCATCAAACAACCAGCGAAGTGTGAGGCTAGAAGGTACGAGCTGACACAGTCTGACCCGGTGGTGGTGCTGAGCCAGTATGTGGAGTGGACACCTGGTGAACAGTTCCCGATTTGTGTACACCGCGTGCATCACCAAGACTCACATCAGGTGGTGGTTGGCTCACTGCCGACCAAGAGCTGCCAGGCGGTGTACCACCCGGGGAACATTCACGTGGGTGTTCCTGGAGTGAATGGGACGTTTCCTGTGGAGGATTTGGCTTGGTTGTGTGGTCATGCTGTGCTGTTGTCCTTACCTGCGAACTGGACCGGACTGTGCGCACCTGTGGCGGTGACTGATGACTCATTTATGGCCTCCGTCAGTAATGGGTCTCATTATGTTCGTGAGAAGAGAGCAATTGTTCTCAAACCTCATGACTCCATCTGGGGTTCAGATGTGCCACAGGAGTTTAAACATTGGACAACAGGTGAGAAAGTCATACTTTCTCTTTTTCCATGGGCAGGTGTAGGTAAGCTGATGTTGCGTTTGGAGACGTTAGATTACCGCTTTGGGGTGTTTATTAATTCCACAATTAAGGCGTTTGAGGGCATCTCGGCTGAGTTAACTGCCCTCAGAATTATGGTTTTGCAAAACAGATTGGTTTTGGATTTATTGACAGCGTCGAGAGGGGGAGTGTGTGAGATAATAGGTAGAAATACCTGTTGTACTTACATTCCTGACGAGACTGGCTCTGACCCACAGGCCAGAGTGACAGCGGCCCTGACACAGCTGAGAGAGCTTCAGAAGGCGAAAGCAGCGGATGCACCTGCTGGACAGTGGGATATGCTATCTTGGTTCACTAGTGGATCATGGACTCAGGTGCTCTTTAAGATTTTGGCTTTTCCGCTAGCTATTCTTGTTCTGTT
Organism: Garcialebias charrua; assembly: GCA_038048925.1. Lineage (NCBI taxonomy): Eukaryota > Metazoa > Chordata > Actinopteri > Cyprinodontiformes > Rivulidae > Garcialebias > Garcialebias charrua. The sequence continues at coordinate 14,957 of JBBPBX010015811.1, forward strand.
TTGCGTGTTTATGGGGTGTGTGACACCTTGTGCGCGGGCAATGATCTCCAGGATGGTTGGTACGAGGGAAGTGGAGCATCATGGGACAGTGTTTCCCATGATGCAGGTCAGACGCGGTTCAATACCGGATGAGAGACATCACATGTATTTGGCAGAGACCAGGTATCTGTAGAGGTGATGAGTGGTTCATGGAGGAGTCCAAGGGGGAACGATGGAGTTAAGGTGGTGTTTGCATTTATCCTTTTATGATTTCATAGATTAGGCTGGTATAGATACTAGCATGTGATTATTAATTTGGTGTTTGGTTAGTGGTTAGTTTTGGAGTCGGATGGGGTTTTGGGTTAGATTTAGTTGATTTTGATAGTTTAATTACATTACCTTGATTTTGGTTTGGTGATTTGTTTGTTTGGATGTGGTGTTGGGATGGGGGTCCTCTTCAGGGGATCCGTCTGGAGTTCAGCAGTTGGTTTCGGCCGATCTTCGATTGGCCGAGAGAGGGAGATGAAGGATAAATCACCATTATATACGTTATTATGATTAAACCTATATTCTCATTCACAACTGTGTTTCATGTAATCACAAAGGTTTTATACAATCATGTTTAGATGCTTAATACACTGTGCACATGATAATCTTACCGGTGTGCAGGAAAACAGACCTGCAGTTTTGAGCAGACCTGCAGCTTTGAGCAGCTCTCGGAGACCAACACATTCCAGAGGGGGAAGGGCAACAGACACAGAATTTGGCTGATCTAAAGAACAGGTACATTTAAGTTATAGCACACACATCAGAAATACACTTAGTTCATGACACAGAATGTTCACAGGATAAACATAAATGTAAACATAGCAAAGGAAACTAGTTTGAATCTAAACTCCTCTGAAACAAAGAGGCACACACAAATCTAATACAGGTCAGAGAGGCCCAGAGACCTTGGGGCCTGCTATAAATCTCTGTTGCCAAGGGAACTATCAGGAGGCTGACCAATGAGACAACAGAAGGAGCCCAAAACATTTTATGATATCTCACACCAAGAAGGGTGAGCTGGCATTCCTTGAGACGACTTCGAGCGACAGGTCTGTTTTCAACGAATCTCTGATCGTGTGCACATTGATCTAAATGATGTCTGCTTATTCTGTTAACCTGTATCTTTTTCAATAAATCATATTTGCTTCAAGAGACGCCTGGCTCATTTGAACATCCAAAGTGAATTCCTTCACTCTCTACGCCACTCTGTTTCATTAGCTGTATCGCTGTGTGTCTCTTGTAAAAATAGTACATCAATACTTTTATAGTTCATGGTTTGATAAACTAGTCCACGCTTAACAGCCTCTCTTGCCCCATTGATGTTTAAAGATGCCATTTTAAAAGTATCCATGGTGTGTGAGAGGTTAAGAAGCGTGTATAAAAAGACTATAAAAAATGTTAAAGAGCAGGTGCTTATCATTTTGTTCATATAATTTTTCCGACTTTGGTCATTGTCTTTTTCAGCCTAAAAATTTCTTGTTGGCTAAAGACTAATTGTTCATTATTGTGTTGAATGTGGTGACTGGCTGAGAAATAAAAATTTCTCAGATTAGGAAAATATTTTTCCACATTAACTTTTTTCTGGTTTTTGGTTTACTGAAGGAAGGACAGTATGGATTCAGTAGTGTATTGTGGTTCGCCACTGTCAGCTTGTGGGACAGAGAATTCACCAACATCTGAGTACCAGCTCTCGCTGTCGCTGTTGTCTGCGCTTTTCAGCTGTGCAGACATATCTCTGGTTTTCTTGCTCATTTTACTAGTAGTATTACTTTGGTGTTGTCTTTTTAACTGGGTTGTAACCAGTGATGGCATAGTTACATTGAAAAAGTAACTTAGTTAAGCTACTGATTAGTCTTTGGGAAAAGTAACTTAGTTAAGTTACTGATTACTTGATTTGGAAAGTAACTAAGTTAGATTACTAAGTTACTTTATTAGTTACTTTCAGCAGCTGCTGACAACAGCCCTCTGTCACAAATCACAATACATAAAAAATGTAAATGTATTAATAAAATAATTACTAATAAAAATATTCAAAAACAAAATGGTCTTTCTTGACTTCATTAAACATAAATACTTTTTATAAAAAATAAGGAAATATTTCTTGATTTCAATATCATAAATGAAGATTGAATGAATAAAGGAATACTTGCTTCATATAAAAAATAGTCTTTCTTGACTTCACTAAACAACTAATATTTTTTACAAAAAAGTCTTTCTGTAAACACGTTTTAAAATAAATAATATAATAAAGACAGTCTTTCAACGTCAAAATCAGTGTTTTATTTTTATTTTATGAAATTGTGTACACATGGGTCTTAGTTACATCCAAACAAACATATAAATTGTAAAAGAAAAACAGTAATACACTCTAAGATATGAATTAAGAAATACTCTGAAAAATGTATTTCTGAATCAGCACAGGGACCCAAACAGCTGTAACTGTGCAAAAGAAATATCTCAAAATAAATGTTTTTTTCCTTCATAATAAAACCAAAAACACAGCTGTGCACTTAAAATTTCAACAGAAAACATATCCATAAAGTAATAACAAAAATATATTTCTGAATCAAAGCCCCAGTTCTCACACACACAGCACAGGGACCTTTATTAACAAACAGCTGTAACTGTGCAAAAGAAATATCTCAAAATAAATGTTTTTTTCCTTCATAATAAAACCAAAAACACAGCTGTGCACTTAAAATTTCAACAGAAAACATATCCATAAAGTAATAACAAAAATATATTTCTGAATCAAAGCCCCAGTTCTCACACACATAGCACAGGGACCTTTATTAACAAACAGCTGTAACTGTGCAAAAGAAATATCTCAAAATAAATGATTTTTTCCTTCATAATAAAACCAAAAACACAGTTGTGCACTTAAACATCTCGTTTGTAGCTGCCAGGGCCACCCAGTCATTTACACATGAATTCATCATGTCAGCATCGTCAACGTCAATCACCCTTAAAGCTGCCATCAACGGCAGTTTTTACACAGCAGGAGGTGGGGGGGGGGGTGCAGGAGCGGGTGAAGGGTTTGTATTCAGTGAGGGAGAGGAGGAGGGGCTGGATGCAGGCGCAGATTCATGAGTGAAACAGTGGAGTTGGGTCAGTAAACCAGTGGTTGTACCTCATTAACAAAAGCTGTTCAAACCTCCTATCCGAAAGTCTATTTCTTCTAGGTGTGAGCACGAGACCTCCCAGACTAAAAAGACGTTCCACAGGAGCACTTGAAGGTGTTGGAGTGTTATACTTCAAGAAAATTTTCTTAATGTTTGAAAATTTATGCAGAATTTGAAGATCATATGCTGACCTCAGGTATTCCATGACTTCCTGTTCTGCAGAGTAGGTCTCGTCTGGCTGTGTCTCAAAAGTGAAAAAGTCCATTACACCTTGGCTAGCAGTTGTGATGGGACTCTGTGGTGCAGGTTCAGAAGCAGTTGTGATGGGACTCTGTGGTGCAGGTTCAGAAGCAGTTGTGCGGCACGCTGCTATCAGAAGCTCTTTTACTCTCTCCCTCCTATGTTTTGATACATGGCCTACTAAAATGCAATTGAATTACAGTACAGTACTTGCAAACCATGCCTAATGTGGGATCAATATCATGACTTTTTTTTAAGAGTGTGTCTCATTTTAATTTTTGTTAATAAATGATAAAGCAGCTTATTTTAGGAGTACCGCTTACAGCTTTATTCAGCTTACTTCAATATTTTATTACTTCTACTAACTTATTTCTGCTAATTTCAGATCTGTATGCTCCTTTCAGCAAATTTTTGGAAGAATCAGATATTTCTGCTATTTCAGCTACTATTTAGCTATTTTATGCTAATTTCAGCTTTTTCAGCTATTTCCACATTTTTTTTAATAAATCCAACTTTTTTCAGCCTAATTCAGCAAAACCATGCTCACCCACTTCCTTCTGGTAATTTAAGATTATTTCTGTTTGTTTTAGCTATTGTTCTGCTGTTTTTGACCAATTTCAGCTGTTTTCAGATAATTTCAACTTTATTTTGCTTATTTATGCTTATTTCAGATTTTTTGCAATTTCAGATTGTTTCAGATATTTCAGATTATGCTGATTTGTGCTTATTTCTGCTAGTGTCAGCTTCTTCTGCTATTTTAGCTACTATTAAGCTGTTTTATGCTAATTTAGGCTTGTTTCAACACATTCCACATTATTTGCACTCATTTCAACTTTTTCCAGCCTAATTCTGCAAAACTGTAATCTCTCTACAAATATCTAAGACATTTAATCTTCTTTCTGCTATTTTAGATAATATGCAGCTGTTTTTTGCTAATTCTTAAACAAATGGCATTCACACATGCATTTTCGCAGGAAATGCAATTTCTCTATTTAGTCTTACATTCTGCTCATTAGACATTAGAATTATAATTCTGAAACATATCAAGTATGCCTTCTTTGAACTAGAGCAGGGGTCTGCAACCTTTACGATCAAAAGACCCATTTCTGCCCCTTCACTGCAACACAGTGAAGGTGGTGCTCCATTAGCATGGTAAACATTAGCATTGGAATGTTTGATACTCAATCACAAACAATGGAATCAAGCCCCAAAGGTATTTTCTGAGTAGCAACAGCTTTTAACACCCATCACCCACCGTTTAGCATTTACACAAAGTCAGAAACAAGCGCTCAATACAAAAAACAACTGGACTTTATTTGTTGTAAATAAGTAATGTACAAAAATAGTGTGATGTAAGGAATTTTAGCTAGCTTACAGATGGAACATACCTGCACAATAGCATCTGGAAGGCCTGCAGTCATCCTGGAGAGAGAATCTTTCACAGCCAGGGTCTTCTGCATCAGGACTTCTAGTGTGGGCAGTAAAGTCCCATAAGGGCAGTCACCTGTTGTTTGAAAAAAGAGGCAGATATAATAAGATTTTTTCTTCTTTCTGCTACCTTTCATTTTTTTATATTTTGTACGTTATCATTTATGGGATTGTTTTGTATTGTTTTTTTGTAAACAAAATGAACAAATTTAATAAACATAAACAAACCTTGTAGGATGTCCAGAGCTGCAGTCAGGGGCTTCATGACGGTGCAGTACTCATGCAGGAACTGGTACTCTCGGTCTATGAAGCACTTAATTCCCAGCTTGCTGCATAGAGTATTCAGCTCATGCATGGGGATTTCTGCAATTCTTGTTACAGCGTAAAAAAATGAATTCCACCTTGTGGATGTTGGGACCAGGAGCTTTCTTTTGCTGACTTCCTCCACTGCTTCTGATGCGAGGGTAGATCTGCTTGATTTGGTCCATAGCGCTGTGCATTTTGCTGTGCTACTCCTATAAACAGCCTTGCTCTCTGCATGTGAAGTTAAATATTTCTCAACATCACTTGTGGAAATGAGGTTGATGGTGTGGGAGGCACACCTATGGTGTGGGGGTAGAGATAGTTGGCCATCACCTTCATTCCCAGCTGAGAGGATTTCTGACAGATCCAAAAAACTGACACCATCATCTGTGCAGGTGGATTCTTCCTCCTCCATCTCATCATCAGACTCCCTGACAGGCTGAAAAACTTTAAACGCCTTCACAAAGTTGGATCCATTATCAGTCACTGTTGCAACTACTTTGTTGCCTAATCCATATGAAGCGTGAATGTTTTCAATTTCTGCACCAATAACATCATATGTGTGTCTACCGCGAATCCTTCTACATGCCAGTGCAGCTTTGTTGCGCTCCAATGTGGATCTATGGATCCAGTGGAGCGTTACTCCCATATAGCTTCTGTTACCGGCATTAGCAGTCCAAATATCAGCGGTAGTTGACACAAAGTCCACATCATTCAGCGCAGCCTTCAGCTTTCTCTCCATCGCTGCGTACTCCTGCTCCAGATACGCAGAGAACGCTCCTCTGTGAGGCAGCTCAGCATTTACAGCGGTGGGGATTCGGTTTATTATTGCACGAAATGAAGGCGCGTCAACCGTGTTCAAGGGCAGCATTTCTTCTACTAAATATCGTCCAACCAACTTTTTTAATTCATTGCCACTTACTCGTTTTGCACCGAAGTCAAGTTTCAGTTGTTTTGGTGGCGGGGGACCTCCTGCAGACTGAGCAGCTCTCTTTGATCCAGCTGGAGAGGCTTGCTGCTCCATCAGTTTCACTGTCCCGTGCTGCGACTCCAAATGTTTCTTTAGGTTTGAAGTGGTGTTTTTGAAGCAAGACAGCCCCTTCTCGCCAGCACAGAGCGTACAACGCACCTTTATGTTGTCATCCTTTGCTGAAAGAAACTCAAAATAGTGCCTGTATTTCCAGCTGGAAAAAGCGTATCTTACTCCTGAGCCTGGCTCCATAACTGAACTGCAGTAAACTCCTCTCAGCTCCGAGTGAGCGCGCACTCAGCTCAGTCCGGTCTATGTTCCTGACTGTCACGCACGCTGCGGTGTCAGGTTTCAGTCAGAGCAGCTGACCGAATTTCCGTCTTTTTTTTTTTTTATCACTCCCCGGTCGAGACGCATTGAGGAAATAAAATAAAATTACAGTACAACAGAAAATTACAAAAAAGTAACGCACAATAATTTGGAGAAAGTAACTTTAATCTGATTACTGGATTTTAAATAGCAACGAGTTAGATTACTCGTTACTGAAAAAAGTGGTCCGACAAGAGTAACGCGTTACTTTGTAACGCGTTAGTGACATCACTGGTCATGGGGTGTGTTTTCTCACAGTATTGCACACAAGCTTCTCTTTCCTTTCTCTCATAATCTGATAACAAGTCCTCGCATTCTTCTAGAAGCTCTTCTTCAGTCAGAAAACCTCCTTTTACCCCTCTCTCAGTGACCTTTCCCTTAGCAACCAGAGAGATGTTAAGTCCAGATTCATCTATACTCCTTTTATTATGTTTTTGCTTCTGTGCCTGTTCAAGCTTTTGTCTAATTCTGGTCATCTGTTCCTCATGCTCATGCAATGGTTGTTCCATTGCTTGAAATAACTGTACATGATCATCAAACACATCACTCCTCATATCTTCCTTGTTCTCCACCTCCTGAAACAGAGGAGTAGGTGGAACCAAGAGCTTCTTGTCTTTTTTCCGAGTCAACATCTCTTGGAGTAGAGGCAATCTTAAGGTCTGTCCCCATCCACAGTGGGTTGTGAAGGGGTAGTGGTGTAAATTTTCTGGTAGCTGGCTACACCGATAAGCTTCCTTCTAGAATTTCAATGACTAGGTACAGCCCCTTAGGGACTGTCCTTTTGTCTGGTAATGGGCCCTCCTCCTGAGTGGGTCCCTCATCACTAAGATAAGGAGGTGGCAGTGTTGACGTACACGAGCTGGAGGTCACATCCTGTTTTTCTGCCCCATACTATGCTTTATTCTCTGCCAGGATACCAACATTTTTTCACACTTCTTCAACTCTCTCTCTCGACTTCCTCTCTGTCTCTCTTACATGTATTTCTTGTAAACACCTTCACCTCCTGTTCTCAGGACATGCACTCAATCAATCTAGTTTTCAGTCCTTTCAAGTGTTTCAGCAAAAAAACGCCCAATGGCCTACACTCAGTGACGTTGGCTCCCTGTTTAACTATCAACTCTTCCATTCTGCTTTTAATCTTGCCTCCCTTTTTCGCATTGTCGTGGTGTTCTGTTAGGTACGTCACTACATTGCCCACCTGTGCCTGTAAAGTTAGCCATGGACCAGAACCCCAATGATCGTCATTTATTTGTTTGTCAAATTCTTCGTCCATCCTAACAGCTTCGTCTTATACAAATAGTCTTTGTCAAAATCACGTTCTCACACGGCGGTGAGTTGTAACAGAAATAAAACACAAAGGTTCACGCAGTGGTGAACAGTTGCTCTCCATGCCAATTAACATACACACGCGCACACACTCTTTGTTGCCAATTGAAAAAAACGACAGTTGCACTAGAGGCATAAGAATATCTTATTTTTGAGACCTGGCAACCCCGCTTCACTCACACAACACATGTTGTGTTGTGTGAACACAACACAACATGTGTGAACACAACCCATGTGTGAACACAACCCTGCATGTTTTTTCACATGCAGGGGTCTCATACAATGAAGTCAAACATGATCGCTTGTCCGACGTGCCTCAATTTTCTCTAGAGTTTAAAATCTCAACAAAACAAACAGACCTGAATCATGAACAAAACACATAAACATGAATTTCAACTTCTCACACAACTGTGAGACTATCAAAAACACACAGCAGTTACAGTTATGCTCTGAAAGTCAAGCCAAAAAAATAAAAATAGACCTTAATCACCTTGTTGTCCGGACCACGCCACCAACAGCCAAATGGCAAACCCAAATAGAACAAATAAACATGGCCGCTAGTGTATACAAATTACCTCTTAATATAAAAGACAATATTATTTCAATCTTAGTCCTCTCATCACCTAGTATGGATCTCTGAGCGCTTTCAATTATTTCTCAATTGTAGTCAGCTTTCTTGTTCTTATTTGTGAATACTGTAGTCATTTTCACGGGGAAACTCAAGAAAAACCCAGCCATCATCTCTTTCTGCGTCCAGTAAACAGTGGGAGAGGCCAAATTCCCGACATTTGCTAGTCCCAGACCTGCTGATGACTCACAAACTATTTTTCCAAACTCTTTCTCTTTATACCGGTTTAAGCAACATCAACTTCTTAAAACAACCAAATCACTTCACCACAATCAAGGCTGTTAATCTTTAGAAGGCAAAACTGACGCTGCACTCCCACACTGTGAGGAAAGTTCCTCTTGTTTTATGCCGGCGTGTGCCTGGATTCACATTTATCAATTACTACTGTCTTCCATTCACACTGCCCGCATCCTCTACCAAATTTGTTGAGGTAATCTGACTTTAAAAAACAACCTTCAAGACACATTTTACTCAAAACTGTCTCAACCGAGATCGTATGCAATGAAAAGTTAAATAAAATGTAAACTAATTGATGAACTGTCTATAATTGATGACAAAGAGATTGAAATGATAACAACATTATAAAATTATAAATAGTAATGATAAAAAACATTATAATAACTTGTGTTTATAGACCACCTGATTCTAACATTGAATCATTTACAGATAAAATTACTGAATTATTGGAAAAGGGTTGTACCAAAACAATGTTTATATGTGGTGATTTCAATATCAATTTGGTGAGTATATGAAATTCTAATAATATTAGTACATTTATTGATTCAATGCTTACTTTAAATCTTTACCCATTGATGGGGCGGCCGTGGTGTTGTGGTAATGGCAGTCGACCCCTGATCGGAAGGTTGGAGGTTCGAATCCCGCATCCGCCCACCATGTGTCGTTGTGTCCCTGGGCAAGACACTTAACCCCGAGTTGCTCCCGGTAGGTCTGGATGGCGCCTTGCAAGGCAGGCTACCACTACCGGTGTATGAATGTCTGAATGAATGGGTGGATGGCTGGTATTGTAAAGCGCTTTGGGGCTCCTCACAGGGGGCTGGAAAGCGCTATACAAATAAGCTCCATTTACCATTTACCATTTACCATATTGAAACCAACAAGGATTACAACGCACAGTGCAACAATACTGGATAATATCTTTACAAATACATTAAATGGGGATGTGGTTAGTGGCATTCTAATGACTGATATTAGTGATCATTTATCGGTTTTTACTATCTACAAAAGAATCACAGTAATATGAAAAAAATTGCTAGGAAGAAATAAATTATGAATACACAACAAACAGCTTTAGACAAATTAAGAGATCATTTAGTTAACCAAAATTGGGAAAATGTTTACGTGGATGATGTAAATAAATCTTATGATGAATTTATGAAGATTTTGGAGACATTATATCAAAAGAAATTGTGTGCGAAAAAAAAATTCTGAGAAGAATATTGTTGATCAAAATGGATGCCTAAAGGTTTGAGAAATGCATGTAAAAAATTATTTGTTTTCTATTTTTTTAAGTGTAAAACAAAAGGAGTTTAAGACAGATATAAGAGGTACAAAAACAAACTAGTGGGGATAATAAGGAAACATAAGAAAGAATATTACAGTGATTTATTGAATAAATGTAATGTGGAGATTAGGACAAAATGAAAGGTTGTGAATAGTGTCGTGAAAAACTTGTAGTAAGAACAAGTAGTTCACAAACTTTTGTCATGAATGATAAGGAAATTAATGATAAAAAATAAATTGTTAACGGATTTAATAAATACTTTGTGGATGTTGGAACAAACCTGGCTGCAAAAATACCAAAAGTTGATAAAAGTGTGAAATACTTAATTGAGGGTTATTTAAAGATTATGTTCCTGGAGAAAACGGATTACGAAGAAATCATGAACATTGTAAGTCAAAGTCAAAGTCAAAGTCAACTTTATTGTCAGATCTGCAATATGTACTGTACAGGACATACACAGGACCGAAATTGCGTTTCTCTCAGTCCCTCGGTGCAACAGTAAACATCTAAACATTGAAACACTGAAACATATAATAATAGACATAAGCATAAAATAGTAAAACTAACACTGTCCTGAGTTTTTTTGCATAGTGGTATAAGAGTATGAAAATTTACACCAACTCTAAAACTAAAACATTAAACATTTAATGAACATAATACTGGCCTGAGTTTTTGCATACTAGTATAAAAAAAGAGTATAAAAAGTATAACTAAAATAAACTAAGGGTTTCTAGCATTGACATTTGCAAAGTGGCAAAGCAGCGTATGAGTTAATGTACACAGTATATGTATGAGGTAGTAGTTGATGTTGTTATAGAGGCAAAAAGTGGCATATGCAGTAAGGCACATTGGGCATCCCTAAATAAGACCGTTCAGAGCACACTGTATATGTATCAGCAGTGGTGTAGATATTAGAGTAGTGTAAATGTAAACAGTAGTAATTACATGTAAGCAGTAGTAATAAAAGTAAACAGTATTAATAAATGTAAACAGAGAATGTAAACAGTATTATGATTATAGGCAGTGATGTAATACAAACATTAGTGCAAGTATGAGAAGTAGTGCAAACTGTATGAGCACATGACCGAGAGTTTAGTGAATAACCCGTTTGATGACACAGAGTCCAGTGTTAAAATCTTTGTGTTGTGTGGTAATGTGTGAGAAAGTTTTAGTGTTAAGGCAGTTCAAATGGGAGGGGGGGCAGAGCAGGCAGAGTGTTTAGCATCCTGACTGCCTGATGAACAGAGCTGTCTCTCAGTCTGCTGGTTCGAGCCTGGAGACTCCTCAGTCTCCTCCCTGATGGCAGCAGTCTGAAGCAGCTGTGTAGTGGGTGTGTGGGATCACCTGCCATGCAGTGGGCTTTCCGAGTGAGGCGTTTGCTGTGTAAGTCCTGCAGTGAGGGCAAGGAGGTGCCCACGATCTTCTCAGCTGCTCTCACAATGCGCTGGAGGCTCTTGCGGCAGGATGCAGTACATGCACCAAACCACACAGTGATGCAGCTGGTCAGGACACTTTCTATGGCACCTCTGTAGAAGGTGCTCATGATGGGGGTTGAAGCTCCAGCCCTTTTCAGCTTGCGGAGAAAGTAGAGACGCTGGTGAGCCTTCTTTGCCAGTGCTGCAGTGTTCCTGCTCCAGGACAGGTCCTTTGAGACGTGCACTCCCAGGAACTTGGTGCTGTCCACTCTCTCCACTGCGGTGCTGTTGATGGTCAGAGGGGCATGTTGTGCATCCCTCTTCCTGAAGTCCACAACAATCTCCTTTGTCTTCTCCACGTTGAGAGTGAGATTGTTGTGTCCGCACCACAAGGCCAGGCGGCTCACCTCGTTCCTGTAGTCCGTCTCATCGTTGTTGCTGATGAGACCCACCACTGTTGTGTCGTCCGCAAACTTGATGAAGTGGTTGGAGCTGTACGATGGTGTGCAGTCGTGTGTTAGCAGGGTGAATAGAAGGGGGCTCAGCACACATCCTTGTGGGGCCCCTGTGTTCAATGTGATGGTGCTAGATGTGTTACTCCCGACCCGCACTGTCTGTGGTCTCCCGGTCAGGAAGTCTAGCAGCCAGTTACACATTGAGGTGTTCAGCCCCAGACTGTCCAGTTTAAGGATGAGCTGTTGGGGGATGATGGTGTTAAATGCCGAGCTGAAGTCGATGAACAACATTCTAACATAGGAGTCCTTCGTGTCCAGATGTGTGAGAGCTGTGTGAAGGGCAGAGGAGATGGCATCGTCGGTTGAGCGATTAGGTCGGTATGCAAATTGGAAGGGATCCAGGGAGTCAGGGAGGACAGATGTGATGCTTTTCATGACTAGCCGTTCAAAGCACTTCATCAGGATGGGGGTGAGTGCTACTGGGCGATAGTCATTGAGGCATGCGGGCGTTGCCTTCTTTGGGACAGGGATGATGGTGGTGGCTTTGAAACAGGTGGGGACGATGGCCTGGCTCAGTGAGATGTTAAAGATGTCCGTGAAGACCGCTGCGAGTTCCCCTGCACAGTCCTTCAGCACACGACCAGGTATGTTGTCAGGACCAGAGGCCTTCCGGGCGTTAATCTTGATGAATGATCGCCTTACGCTGTCTGAGGACAGCGTCAGCACCTGGCCATCAGGAGAGGGAGTGGGGGAGTGGGATGGCTCTGTAGGAATTTTTCATGGTGGTGTAAACCTGGTCCAGGGTGTGGTTTCCTCTTGTTGCAAAGTTTATGTTTCTGTATGTTTTTGGAAGAACACTCTTTAAATCTGCTTGGTTGAAATCACCAGCCGTGATGAGAAAAGCATCAGGGTGGGCTGTTTGTTGCTCACTGATGTGCAGATATAGTTCATTTAGTGCCTCACCTCTATCTTTGCTGTTGGAGCTTGGAGGGATATATACAGCAACAATCATAACAGCTGTAAACTCCCTCGGTATGTAGAACGGTCTGCATTTAATAGTCATGAACTCCACTAAATGTGAGCAGTGTTTGTAGACCACAGCAGCATCACGACACCATGCGTTGTTGATGTAAACACAGAGCCCGCCTCCGCGAGTCTTACCTCCCTTGATGAAAGCTCGGTCCGCTCTGTAGCATGTTAGCTGCTCCAACTGGATAGCGTGGTCCAGAACGTTGTTGTTAAGCCACGTTTCCGTGAATACAAACACACAACAGTCTCTCACAGTCTTTTGTGTCGTTCGTAGCAGGCGTATATAATCCAATTTGTTGTCCAAGGAGCGCACGTTAGCCAGAACCATGGATGGAATAGCCGGCCTGTGTGGGCTAGCTGCTAGCCTAGCTCTGATACCTCCGCGTTTACCCCGCTTCTGTTTCCTGTCACGCCGCTTGTGGCGTTTCCATGGCGGGCGCGGTGAAGCGTCACGCCGCTTGTGGTACTTCCACGGCGGGCGCGATGAAGGGAAGCTCGGGGCTGGCTTCCAGAGCAGCTCGCAGTCACGAAGCTCACGTAACTCCTCCTCGAGCTCATGTAGCTTCTCCTGGAGTTCGCTGTTTATTCCCAAATGAGCGGTTTTTCCGACATCAAGCAGGAATTCACGGCTATACTTGCGTTCTTGAACACGTAGACAAGACAAAGACGTGCCGGCAAATTGCGGCGTGCAGGACAAAACAGACGAAAGCACCGTGTTGCTGGGAGAGAGAGAAGCCGCAACGTTTGCATGCGCCGCCATCTTGAAATGATATGTAAATATGTTTGCTGACAAAAAATCCAAGGACTGGCTGGATATGGACATGATGTTTGTGAAATATATAATGAGTTACGTAATTAAGCCTTTCACATATATATATGTAACTTATCCTTTTCATCTGGAGTATTTCCAGATCGCATGAAAGTGGCAAAGGTGATACCTCTTTTTAAAAGTGGTGCCAAATCTGAGTTCAACAATTACAGACCAATATCATTATTGCCACAATTTTCTAAAATCTTGGATAAACTGTTTGTTATCAGGATGGATCAATTTGTTGAAAAATATAATATTCTCACCAACAATCAATATGGGTTCAGAGCAGGGAATTCCACATCCTTGGCTCTGATGGAGTTGATGGAATTAGTAACTACGGCTGTTGATCATAAACAGTATTCATCCATCCATCCATCCATTTTCTTCCGCTTATCCGGGGTCGGGTCGCGGGGGTAGCAGCCTAAGTAGGGAGGCCCAGACTTCCCTCTCCCCAGC